>JALHBY010000084.1:26023-195814 GCA_024340155.1 Tolypocladium pustulatum
AGAGGCTAGTCCTCCCCTTAATCCTCTATACCTCGGCTGCCTAAAGTCGGCTATTAGTAGCAAAGGCGCTTTCTAGAAGTGCCTAGAAAGTATAGGCAAAAGCGCCTATTATATAGCCTACTATACGAGCGGCTATAAATATTTTCCTCTATAAGTATCCTTCTTTTCTAACTAAGTATTGCCTTAACTAACTTATTGCTTAGCCCGGTGCCTTTAGTGCCTTTTACTCGCCGTTTATTACTCGCCCTCGCCGAGGGTAACGAGAAGGTATATAAGCTCTATTCCCTATATTCCTTTGCTTATAGCTAACTATTATATAGCTTAAAAAACGCTATAAAGATATAGCAAAGCTCGCCTTAGAGATAGTCGAGGATAAGTCCGTAGACTGGTTTAGCGGTAGAGCGCTGCTAGTAGTAGCTCTAGATACTCCTAGTAAGTAGGAAAAAGAGGCGAAGCGTACTTAGTTATACGAGTTAATTAACTTCTTCTTAAAGTAATATTACCTATTGACTTAGTGCTTTTCTAACTTATGCTTACCTATGCCTTCTCCCTTGTGTAATTATAAGCTATCTGCTATATTAAGTAATGCTTAGAAGTACTTAAAGCGCTATCGCGAGAGAGCCTTTATAAGGCTATCTATAGGCATTTCGTTAGTTAGAAGATATATAATTATAAAGGTGCCCTTCTAAGCTTCCTACCATAACTATATATTATAGATATCTATATAGCGTAGACGTATAGTTAATCGTACGCTCTTTTCTATTATAAGCCGAATAGTCTACTAGTTATTATAGCGTATATCCTACTTATAACCGACTTCGAACCTTATATCTCTAAATAGTCTTCTCAGAGCTATCGTTTCCTTAGTATATTACTTAAGTATAAGTAGCTCTACCTTAGTCGTTAATATAGTTATAGTAGCTTGGCGGGTTACTCGCTATAGCACTAGGCCGCCGAAGAGTATAATAAGATATCCTTATAATGATTTACGGGTTTCCTTATCGTCTACGAAAGAAGCGTCGCTCGCGATAAGTAGGGCTTACGTTTCTAGCGTGCCTCTATATTGCGATCCGAGCTTTCGCGTATTATAAAGGTATAGCCTAGCTTGCTCTGCCGTAGCCTTATGCTCGGGCGCTGGATTCGTTAAGAACCGTAAGAGCGTTAATACCGAGAAGGCAACGTTAGCTCTAATTATTATTGCTATATAGAGCACTGAACTAATGATCTCCTAATACTCTTTAACCTCCTAAGCAATAGCCTAGCCTATCGTCCGCTTAGTAAACTTAACCGCTAGAATCGGGATTATAGGATAGGAATTCCGAGTAGTTAACCTATACTATAGGGCTATCTTCTCGATATATGCCTTATAGCTTAGATATATCTTACGCTTGCTGCGGTCCTTAATAATATTAATGCCGAGGAATTACTACGTATCCCCTTGCTCGTATAGCTCGTATACTGCCTTAAGGCTATTAATAAGCTCGTTTGCTATTAATTCGTGATTCCTATAATAGAGGACTAGTATATTATCTATAAAGAATAGGACGAACGCGTCTCGAGCTTTCGTATAGTAGAGGCAAGGCTCTTCGTTACTCGATACTAGCCTAAGCCTCTTTAATATAGAAGTAAACTCTTTAAACTATAAGTACGGAGAATTACGAAGTCCATAGAGAGCTTTCTCGAGCTCTATATACTTGCCTAACTACTTAAATCTATCTAAAAGCTTATACGTTACTAGCATGCCCTAATTATCACGCGTTACGTTAAGAAACGCGTTCTTAATGTTAAACTACTTAATCTCGAGGTCGAACTATGCCGCGATAGCTATTGCTATATGGAACGAACGCGCTACGAGCGTTGCCGCGTATATATTCTCGATCGTTAAGCGTTCCTATAGGTCGCCGCGTACGCAAATCCGTCCCTTATATCTCTTAAGCTTGCCTTCCTTATTAAACTTATAGTCGAATACCTATTTTAATAGTAGCGGTTTCGTCTATACGTTTAAACGCTCGATAACCCTCTAAGTGCCCTTTTGTCTTAGCGTATCGATTTCTAACTACGCTACTTTCTAGAACTACGCACTAAGTAGGTACTATAGTATCTCTCTCTAATTCCTTAGTAGTTTAGCTAGGTCTTTAAATATGTATTCCTTCTTTGAAGGCGCTGCGCTAATCCGATCCGCGCTTGCCTATATTACTACTACATTAATTACGGTAAATACTATCTAATAGCTTAGTAGGTTATCCCTCTCGGCTTCTTATTAATTAGGTAAGAAAGTCGTAAAGAAGTCGTCCTAACTTATGCTATCTATTACGCTATAGGCTCTGCGCTAACTATATGTTTTCCCTTAAGCTCTGCGATTACTTATCCTAGCGCTCCTGCGCGTTAGTTATTATACTATTGTAATCGTTTCCTTAGGGTTTGTCTATAACGGCTTAGAGGGCTTACTCGGCACCTCTTCTTAAGCATTGCTTTACTACTAGGTCTACTCTTTACCTATAGATAGATCTTCCTACGTCGGGATATGTACCCCCGAGGCCGGCGAGTCTATATAGCTACTTACTATCGCCGGTAAGGGAATGCTTTGCTAAGTACCGCCTATACTCTACGTTTGCGCGCTATCTTATACGAACTCCGGAGTCTCTCGAGGCGTTTAAAGTCTAGTTTAACTTAGGGGAGTAGCTAGCTTTTCCTTTTAGTGCTCTAGTTGCTCTAGCTACTCTGCCGAGCTTTGTGCTAGCTACGAGTCTACGCTCACCCCCGAGTTCAAACCTAAGTCTACTTAGATAGGTATTACGGGCCCGTGCTATATCTCTTCTTCCTTATCTAATTCGATAGATAACTTATATAACTATTATATAGGAAGCTCGGGCGAGCTTTCCTTTACCATAGAGTAAAAGAGGTTCTCGTTAAATATAGCGTTCCTAGTCGTAATAACCTTCTTAAGGCGAGGGATCTAGATACGGTAAATATTAGAGGCAGTATACCTAACTAAATAACCAAGGATCCCTCTAGGGCTTACTTTAAATCGTCGTCGGTCGCGCCTTGCCTCCCTATCTCGATCGAGCGCATACGTATAGTAACTATAGGCGTAAATCGCGCTCTAATCTAGTCTTAGGTCGGCCGTCTGCTCCCTAATCTAGAGAGGCGCTTCCTTTCGAAACCACTATTCTAGTACTTCGTTCGGGGACTTCTAATTATTATTCTATACTAGGCTTATATTAAGTAGACGAGCTACTACGACCGTGCTTTCTAGCTATAGGTTCTTAGGTAAGTATACTCCCTTAATTATCTTAATAGACTTAGTAATTACTCCTTAGCCTACTCGTTCTACTACGCCGTTTAGTTCGTATATAAACGGCGGAGCGAGCTCTAGCTATATGCCTTCAAAGCGTGCCTAGTATTAGAATTATATATCGCCTTTAACCGCGATCATAGCCCCCTCGTTATCTTATCGAAGTATATATATTAAAAGACTAAACTATCTCCTTACCTAACGCTTAAATTAGAAGAGAGCGTTAAATATAGTAATCTACTCCTTAGTTAGTAGCGGTTAAGCTTTTACCTACCCGCTATATTCGTCCTTTATTACTAGTAGCTATTATAATCTATTATAGCCCTACTAGAAGTCTTGCAGGTCCTAATAAACACGCTAGAATAGCCTTAGTAAACGTTAGTTTAGTAGGCGGCATAATATAACTTACTTTATATATATAAGAGAGTATACCTTATAATCTATACGCCGTATGCCCTTTATCTATACGTTCCGAGCGTTAAATACTAGTTCCGTAAGCGCTACTAGCCCTAAGTATCCCGATCTTAGGTACTATAGCTTTTCTAAGTCCTCTCGTAGTCTCGGTTAGTCCCTTATTAGTCGCCTTAGTCGTATTAAGCTTTATTCTGGCCTATAATATACTACCGCGTATACTAATATACTAGCAGAGCTCGTTAGTATCTCTATAGCTTATATTAGGCTCGGTTACTAAGTGGCTTGTATTAGTACAGGTCTCGCAAGAATATAAGATATTAAGGGCTTATATTTAAAGAAAGTAAGGTTATGCTTCTATAAAAGCCTACTTATTATAACACTATTCTCTAGCGTTCTATAGCGTAGTAAGCAGTCGAATCCTAAATACTAGATATTAGCTCTATATAAGAGCGATTCCGATATAATGTTTATATAGAAGCCTTTAACTATAGCTATATTTTTAAGAGTTAAGTCTTCGGTATATAGGCCGTTAATACTATTAAAGATCCCTTTAAGTACTCGTCTACCTCGTCTACTAATCTCAAACGAGCTACTACCCGCTTTAATATATTCGATCGTATTCATAGGCTTAAACGATCCTAGCTTAAGGAGGTCTACTATATTAACTAAGTATATTACGCTATAGCTATCTAGAAGAGTGCTCTATAAGAGTATATAGGCTCTAGAGCTAAGCGTAGTATAGATACCCTCCTAATATTCTATAGCTTAGTCTTTATATAGGTCGACTAGGTTAATAAGGATAGCGATAATACTTCCTAGGAAGGCTCTTGCCGCTCCCTTAGTTTTACTACTTACCGAGCTACTACCCTAGCCCTTATCTACTATAGTCTTACGGAGGCGTCTCTACCTTTCCTTCTAGTAGTTCTCCTTAATCTCATTAATCGTTTCCTTTAACGGTCTCTTAAGTATTCATACTATCTTTCTAGTAATCGCATACTTAAGAAGTAAGCATTAACTTGGCTTCTATAAATAGGTAAACTTCCTATTCGGCTTCCTTATATAGGGGTATTCCTAACTCCTTAATACTTAGTTTAACTAGTCTAAGCTCGCTCTAAGTATAGCGTATATACTAAGCCGCTATATATCCTTATACTCGTTAAGCTATATATTAAACTCATTACTATAGGCGTTAAGAGTCTTAGTTAGTCTGCCTAGGCGTTTAGCCCTTATAAGCTTAGTCTCGATCTATCTTACCTATTCCGGAGAGAACCGAGTACCTATAGCGTAGATAAAATCGCGGATAGCTAGGTTGCCTTAAACTTCTATAATATTATATCGAAGACCTTCGCTATATACTCGGCTCTAATATAAATACTAAGCTATAGGCCTCGTATTCGCGCGTTTAGCCTCCTTAAGTACTACTTGGTATTACTTTCGTGCCGCCTCTTTTATACTCGTCTAGCTCGGGGCGAACTTAGCCTTGATTTCCTTAACGAGCTAACGTATCGAGTAGTTAGGGTTCTTAGCGTTAAGCTTCGTAGTAATAACGCGGTATATATTTAGTTCGAGGGTCGCCGCTATCTATACGCGGATAGCTTACTCTCTAGCCTCTCTCATACGGTAAGTCGAGTGCTCGATAGCTTCTCTCTAAGCATACGTTTAGGCAAGCTATTAGACTCTCGTAAAGTCAGGTTCCTCGCGTAGAAACATAAGCATGAACTTCTCCTTTACTTCCTCGATCGATAGCGCCTTTAGAGTAGTAGCTATATCGGTCAGCCGCTTGGGTTAATCTAGATTAATTACATCCTATAGCTTCTTAATACGTACGTGGCTTTCGAGCATATCTATCTAGTTAGTCCATTACTCAGGGGTCTTAAGTTTCTAGGTTCTAGGAAGGCTTTCGGAAGACTCTTTGGTTATATCTATCGTAAGCTTGGCGAGCTTATGCTTAGTATGGTGAAGGCTAGGACTATCTTATAGACAAGGACGAATATATCGATAATAGGCGTAGCGCAGTAGAAGTTTCTAGGGTTCAAACCCACCTAGGCTCATAACTATCACACGGAGCGCTCACAGCCCGTTTAGAGCATACGATTGACGATATGAAATAGCCTTAATCCTACATAAGAGAATTGCCTGACGAGGCGGTCTTTAATGGCTGAGCTGTGCCCCTATTGTGGGCTTGCTCGCAATTAGGTTGTTCCGAGCGTTGAGCCAATTAGGTGACTGCGCCCTTGCGCTCACCTTCACAGATTATGTATATGTGGTGTACCGTCAGTTGCAAAATTCAGGGGATTCATCATTGGCTCTTCAACGAAATAGTGAAGGGACCTCTGAGCCACGAACAAATAAGGAATACGCATAGAAATATTTGCAAGGAACTAACAAACGCCCAGGCGAACTTAGCCCGCGTAGGATGCTCTTAGCACAGATTGTAAGCGAGCGCATCGTATACTTCACATACTTCAGTTGTTGGACAAAACCTTCGGCGCCGTTGCGGCGCCTAGACCTAAGTAGGTGTGTCCAACCGGAAAACCGGATTGGCAGCGGCCACTGTGGCTGAGTACTGCAGCGAGATCTCTCGGGGCCTTCGATGCGCACGAGAAGGGTAATGTGTTCTTTGGAACACTCTGAACCCCATTCGCGGAGTCCTGAACCCTGCGCTGGAGACTGTTTATTAGGTGCTGCAGCGCTGGACTCAAAAGATAGACACACGCTATTCGGAATAGCAATAGTCGCACAGATCCGAAACATGTCTATGCGGTTGGCCATGGCTACGCTCAGTCTAGCTTGTTGTTATGGTGCCATATATTATGGTAGACCGCTTTATATTAGGCTATTTAAGCCCTTGACAGGGTTTTGCGAGAACGAAACGCCCTTTATTTTGTCATGTCAGTTCTCGCAGCCCCTTGTATGTGTGTTACTGTTGCCGTGCTGGTACGCGTTGAGTGCCTAAGATAGGTTTGTAACCGAACTTGTCCGCCGGTGTGTAGTCATTCTTATTTGTAGAGCGGCCTGTGGAGAAATAGCTCAATTGGAACTCATACTTGGATGACACTAATACCTCTGTGCGCAAGAAGTATTCTAGCATGTGGAAGTTCCGTCTAATTTAGGTGGATTGGCTGGCTTGCACCCCACATTTCTGCATTCCCCTAGCGGCTAGTTAGATAAAAGGATGAATGACCTACAAGAGGCAACAATACTTTGATAGATATAATCTACATCTGTCCATATCTACATTTCACCTATTATGAGTAAAGCTTACCACTACACTAGCCTCCAGTAGACCGTTGAGAATGTATTTTCCACCCGAGGGATTTCTCCTTTCATGTGTGTTGACTAAGACGTTTGGGTTGTTCTAAGTTATTGCCTGAAATGTCGGTTCACGCCTGCTTGTTTGTTGGAATCTGAAAGAGGGGAGGTCCCGTTCCTTTGCCTATGACAAAGTAGTCTGGTATTACACGCTATCGACTCCTTGATTTGATCCGATAATATGGGGAAACATTTCTCAAGACTGCGGTGGACGCGAGCAGCTATTAATAGATCCCCATACTCTAACTTTTACTGGTTAATTCGGTGCTGCCAGACCATCTGCTTGACTCGCGCACTATATGCACTCGCCTGAAGTATGTTCCTCATCTGCTCTAGTCCTATGAACATGATTTGCCTGGCGACAAACCAGCGTATACCTTCGTGGCATGGCGGGGTTGTCAAGCTCCCTTGATAAGTCCAGAATTCGTTAAAGTATTGCACGCTCTTTAAAGCCAAGTTGAGATCCAATGTAACCTCGTCCGTGATATCCGTCTCATTTGAGCCTATCATGGCGGGAAGCTGGCCAATAAAGGGGCTATCGACATTGCCAGGATTAACACGGAAGGCGAGCACGGCCTTTTCCTCTCCCTGAGCATCGACATGCACGAAATGCAGCTCAGCCTTTGAACGATCACCATTGATGACGTGTTCTGCCGGGGCATGGAAGTGCCAGCCTTTGAGATAGACAGTCTCATTGTCAAACGACAACGAAGGGTTCTTGTCCCACCTGCCGTCTTCGTTCGTTAAGGTGAACGCCGGGCCATACTTCCAATTGTAGAAGTTCCCGGTTGTGTTCTCCGGGTAGTCAAACTTAATTACGTTTTGAGATAAGCCCTGGCTCAAACTGAGTTCGATAGGCGATTGTTTCGTTCCGGTTTGACATAGAGTGTAATCTAATGGTCTTTGTCAGAAAGTGAGCGCACTAATGATATATTTGGTACTTTACACAACTTACTTGGATGTATCTGACCCCAGTTGAAGGAAGTCCCATATTCCCAGTCTGTTTGCAGAGGAGATGTCATGGCTCGCCGGGCTCTGTGACCCACGAGCTGGCGATTTTCGTGGGTTGCACATGCTGCGACCACTCCGATCAATGCAACGACCGCAAGCAACGAATTGAAGATCATCATTAGGATTGTGTACTGAGAGGGTTTGTAAGCCCGTATTTGCTGGCAAATGGATCATGGAGAGAACTGTCTGTGAAAGACCAACGAGCCGCGACATTTATATCCAGATTCTTGCTAGAAACCTTGGCGTCCAGGACAGGAAATTTCCCCAGGGGACGTATATTGACACATGGCACCTCCGTGCAGTTCTCTGTGCCATGTGGTCTTCGTCAATGCCAAGGAGGATAACGCGCAATTGGACTCTCACAGCCCCCAGAGCTTACGGTATCGCCAAGAGCTTAGCTTCCGTCCTTACATAGAGTGGCTCGTATCGTTGATTGGCATTGTTCTAATACTATGGCTGATCCACTTACTGACAGCCAGACACACACATCTGCACAATAGAGTTTGAGTCTTGACCTTGGACATGTTATTGTCGCGGACGGAAGCGCGCAGGACCGCTTCAATGCAGCCAAGAAAATCTTGCATCAAGTGCCACTAGTGAATGTTTATGCCGGTGGGAGAGGTGCATGGGGCACCAAGGATGCCAAGGTACATGAAAGGGAATCAGCTTCATGGCCAAGTGCTGATAAGACTGAGACAAGAAACGGTGAGCATTGGCGAGCTACGCGCCGATGCGTGCCCAACGGAACAACCATCGGAACGGAAACATGATCAAGGCTCTGATACCAAAGGCATTGGTTTCTAAGCCAACATGCCAAGCTCGAGAGAGTTTTTAACGAGACAGCAGGTGTAGCTTTTGGTCGATACGAAACACGGATAGCTCTTGTCGCAATCGTTAGTTGCTACTAATGTCATCATTCCACCTTCTTCTGCCGGGTACAATAACATGTTCCGAAAGGCGTTGCTATCTTAATTAGGTCAACTGCAATTCTTCGACGGCAGAGTTGGATTAGATGCATGTAACTTTGTAAGAAAAGGCCTGGTCAGGCATCGTACCATGGTGGGACAGGCAGTGAATGGTTTTTGAGGAGCCGTTCGGACGATACCTGCCAACCGAAATGTGAGTGAGTGCTGGATGAGGAGGGGCCCTGGAAGCACTTAACTTATGGGGCGCACAATAGAAGTAGAGCGGCAAAACGAGCTCGTCGCCGCATTGGCTGCGACATTGGTGTTATTCGACATTCCAAATGAAGTCTCACCAGGTTTGTCATCTCAACATTCTCCACACTGCTTCAAAGGACTCGGTAGCAGCTTTCTACGTATAGAATAGAAGTTTACGATCCGGCTACAAGTCAATATAGTGTGTCATGCTGAGACTCGTACCCAATTTGGAAATGAACGTCTCTCACCTTCCACGAACCTTGAACGCACTGGTAGAGGATATTGTCGAGGAGTAGATGGTTTGGATCTTCAAGTCATGGGATTTGAACCCTCTGTGACAAAGTGAAAACTAACTGAAAGCTTCTCTCGAGAGGTTATCTGCTCAAATTCCAGCGAGATCGGTTTCACGTTGACCAACATGAACCGTCCGAGCGACGTGCGATAACCTGGCTCTGGGAGCATGTGTTCTCAGGGGCCTGTGCAACTGCGCCCCATGGCTCTGGCGTGCTTGAGTCCCGGTTCGAGATGCCGCCGCCTGAAGCAAAATCTGACCGCCGGCCTAGTCCGAAGTCGAATGACATTACGATAAACGAGCATTGTGGCACCAACTCAAGGAATATCCAAGCAGAATATCCAAGCAGAATATCCAAGCACCTTGCTCACTCTTTATGTGGATAGCCGTTTCCAACGACCCATTTCTGAGCACAGCTACGAGAAACGGAAGCTTGAAACCGCGTAGAGTAGGTGCTCTTCTCATAATATATGTAGGGGCAGCGTTGGCCTCTGGCGGGATCACCCGCTGAGCACATATGGCGCATCAATTATTTCAGGTGCACAGCATCTGACCTAAAGGGACAGCTTTTCCAGCATGCCACAAATCATCAATGTCCTGAAATCTGTTCATGTCCTTCCGCGTGAGTGTCATAGTCGTGTTGAAGGCCTCAAACGGTTATGCTAGGCACGAAAGAGATTCGGAAGTAGGTGCATCTTGTTTCGGACTGTTGAAATAATTTTGATAAGCTCTATTAAGCTCTATGAAGACTTATGTTGTTTTAGAACTCTATGGAGAACCTGACTGAGATTCTCCTCCGGCAACTCAAGTAATTTGTTGTCCAACCGGCCATCCTTTTTAAAATCTGCTCCCCTGTCCGCATCATCCGCGTAGAGTAACATCAAAGTCAGCAACTTCAACCCTTCCGAGTCGTCTTTGCGTTCAAGTTCCTTCCCTTTCTTCACCGTCTCTTCTGAAGATATCTTCTGTACCTCCCATGTAGTCCCGCTTGCCTTCTCCAGAGCGTCAAGAAGCTGACGTTGCGACAAAGTGAATGAAGCAATGTACACATGCCGGTTTTTTGTCTCTTCTGGTTTTAGCAACACCTTGGCCACAGCAGTACTCGCGGTCCCGATGGTCGTTGTGGACCACTGACTGTTACCCGAGTCGTAAATGTTGACGGTCTTTTTCTTCAAGTCATAGTCAAGCCAGCCACTTTTCAAGCCCCAATCAAAGAATTGGCCAGTGTGTATGGCGGTCCAGGTCAAGCCTTCTTTTTCTTGGCTTTTTAGGTACTCCGTCACCTTGGTCTTCTCCGCATACAGCGGGACGAGTTCGCTGGCTGCGGCACATGTGTTATTGCCGTATTCCGTCGGTATGAAGCGCTTGACACCTGCTTGCACAGCAGCGTCAATCATGCGTAGGTGTACTTCATAGAGACGTCCGGGGAGCGTCGACACAACAGCGTCTTGACCAGCGAAAGCCTTGATAAGCTGTGCTGCTGGGTAGTCATCATCCACCTGGTACACTTGGGTGTGCGAGGGGAACGTGGAATCAGAACTTTTGCGGGAGAGGACCGTGAGGTTGAATGAGGGTTCTGCTTGAAGTGCCTCGAACACTTTTGTGCCGAAGAGTCCACCAGCCTGCCATTACTCGAGTAAGTATGTTGCTGGCAAGTATGTGCGTTATAGTGCTATTCCAGATGCGACTTACACCCATCAACATGACATTTTTGACTGCTGGAGACATTGTCGATAGCAAGAAAATTGATACGGTACGAAAATCTCACAAAAGTTGGGGTCTCGGAAAGAATACTTGCAGCCAGCATCCTTTTTATGCTTGTATTTTGGAGGGGGGGCTGCACCTGCTCGTCATACTTTCGGGTCTGACCTACGGACTAGCGGGCGGTGAACATGCACGCTTTATGTCAGAAAACAAGATTTCGATGGACGCAGAGATGCATACGTCAAGGGGAGGCTCTGCAGCCTGCATGCTGACGGCAATCGCCCCTCTTTAGCCGGCAAATCTACCACTTCCAGGGGCCTGCTGCACTGAACAGCCAGTTGTTACAGCTTGGCGGGGCTACCGGTGCGCCAAAGGAATTTGCTTCCCCCAATCGTAAAACGCCAAGACGTATTGTAACCCGTCTATTCCCGATCACAAATATTACTCGACCTGAGTGGCAATGTTGACGAAGTGGCCCTGGTGAAGGGCACACGGGTGAAGGCCATGGGGCAAATACTGTAGAAGACCTGAGGTAGAATGGTGCAAAAGGAGGCTTTGCCGAGGGTTGAATCGAGTACAAGAGCCTCGAAGGCGTTAGAGAGTTCGGTCAGTAAGTAGCGACTGCATGCGTTAACAGTCAGTCCCTCATCAACCCATCAACAGTTAGGAGTGAGATCAAATACAGGGTTAGTTGAGCTAGTTCGGGTGAGATCGCATGACACCGACGGGAGAGGCCTCAACACATGTCAGGCGCTACGATGGTGATTATGTCGTCAATGGAAATGACCTTAAATAACTATATTCCTTCACTCGAGAATAATCATTGGATAGTCACGGTGTAAAAAGTGATCAGTGATACGTCTCTGGAAAAATGATGTGCTATATTCGGCCGAGAAAACAACTCCGGTCCACGAAGCAAGGAACGTCACAGGTTGAATCAAGACAAAGCCAGTGCTGAGCTCAACTTGCTTTCAACGGGGCACAAACAACCTCAAGAGCTTGAAGGACGTCCGCAACAAGATCTTCCGGGGCCTCGACTCCCATACTCAGTCTCACCAAATCGTCATACACACCAATGGCAGCCCTCTGTTCCGATGTCAGCAGCTTGTGCGTCATGGGTCCTGGTACCTCGCATAGGCTCTGGACACTCCCAAAGCTTTCTGCGAGAGTGAACAAGCGCGTGGACCGGCAAAACTCTTCAGCTGCCTTGAACCCTCCTTGTATGCGGAAAGATATTATGCCACCGCCTGCGCCATGATTGTGTTGCCTCTTGACAATATCGCGACCTGGGTGTGAGTCCAGCCCTGGATATAGTACCCTGATAACATGAGGGGATTTTTCAAGAGCCTCCGCAACGGCTTGTGCATTGCTGTTGGCACGATTGACGCGTAAATGAAAGGTGCGGAGGCCCCTTGATGCAAGCCAGCAATCGAATGGCGAAGGGACTGCTCCAATGGCATTTTGTAGAAACGCTAGACGGCCGTGAAGGTTTCTAGAGCTGGTAGCTAAGACGCCGATGACCAAGTCATTGTGGCCGGCCAGGTGCTTCGTGGCTGAGTGGACTACAATATCCGCCCCATGCACAATAGGATTAAAGATGTACGGGGATGCAAGGGTATTGTCTACGACAACGAGAATACCTCTGCGATGCGCCTGCCTAGCGATTGCTTCGAGATCGACAATATTCAGCAGTGGATTGCTTGGCGATTCGATCCAGATCATCTTCGTTTTTGAAGTGGCATATTCTTCCAACTTTTCAGCAAGGTCCGAAGCCTCTACACTGGTAGTGGTGATACGAAGTGACTCGGCCATAAGCGTAAATGTTCGTCGAGTTCCTTGCATAGGTTATCAGCATCAGTTCATACCGGCCACTGTCAACCCCTTCGAAATTTTAATATGCTTACCGGCATACACATCTGCAATAGTAATAATATTACTGTATGGCTCGAGGAGATGAATAATCATGGCGATGGCTGCGGAGCCGGACGAGAAGGCAAGCCCATATTGAGCTTGCTCCAGCGCTGCAACTGACCTCTCGAAGTCGGAACGATTCGGGTTTGCCTTGCGAGAATACACGTAGTCTCCTGCGACATGATCGGCGGTAGACTGCGCGTAGGTTGACGACATAGCTATGGGCATGGACACAGCACCTGTTGCGGGGTCATGCTGTTGGTGCCCAGCGTGAACTGCCTTAGTATCAAAGGCATCTCCTTGATGGGAGCCCCGATACGGACCCTCCTCGGCAGGCTGTACATGTACCTTGTTTGAAGGGACCTTCAGTAGGCCTTGCAGGCCAGGTGATGAAGTGGTGGAGCATGCCAGATTGGAAGTATCGGGCTTGACTTCCAGCCTTGAATCCAAAGAGGTTGCACTTGAGCTGCGTGACAGTTCACGAACGGAACCGCTACTGTTACTGATGTTGCCGATGTCCAAAGGCAATCCAGGCTTTGGTGCAGGACTTTCTGACGATTGTTGCTCAAGCTGTGCAGCCTCTTTCAGCTTCTTCTCGAACAGTTCGCGCGCCATCTTCCATGCCGTTGCGGTTTGCCAGTCTCTAAGTTTCAGAAGGCTGGGCAATAATTTCTTGGCGCAGTAGTCGCTGGCATCTCTGGGAATGAGGCTCGGAAGGTGATCGATAGAGATCACGCTCAATGTTGGGCCCATCTTGGTGGGGACGATCAAACATGGTCGTTTGAAGCTACTATGGCCAGAGTAGACGGCGATAGGGTTGCCTGGGTCATCCCCGTCACAGCTAACGTCTGAAATGACGGACAATCGCCGATCTGGATTCTCCAGTGCATCCACTGTAATGAATGGCTTCGTTCCTTCCGACAAATAGATGCAGTTGATGAGAATATCGGCTTGTAAGACCTGCTCCGCAAAGCGGGGATCAGATGTCTGCGCGCGGCCACATTGAAGTATGTTCTCTGAAGCGAAACCAAGTTGCTGACACAGGTTAACTGCTCCCGATCCGCATTTTCCAGAAGCACCTATAACCATGACGGTGGGCAGACGGCCGGTAGCGGCGAAACCATCCTGCACGTAGGTAATAGTGTCCGCGATAGCTTCCCGCTCACTGTGATACGGGGTCACCTCTGGAAACTCCGTCTCTCCGGCATGTGTGACTTGGTGAGCCCACGCTTGTACAGCAAGTAAAGCGCCGCAGAACCCTGCATGAAAACTGGACGGGTTTAAGAGACGACTCCCGTTGTCGGGATCCTCGAGGAACTCGATGTCGAGCAGTGATCCGCCTCCGCGGACGAAGCGAAGCAGAAGATCTACCCAGCCTGATTGGTCTTTGAATGCGTGCGCAAAATGTAGGTGAGTGTGTTTGAGAGGAAACGTATCTGTGGGAGTCAACTCCTTAAGTCCAACGATGAGGTGGTCAAGGGGTGCGTCCGGCCAAGAATTTGCGGGAACCAGGGTTGCCCCAGCGGCCGCCATCTCCTCATCGCCAAAGCATCTTTCTTCACATCTCTCGCATTTGACCTCATACCCTGCATTGACCAGAGAAGTAATGGTTGAAGGGGCCAATACAGAGCGGTGTTCGAGAGGCTTGCTCTCTGCCCTTAGGAGTATAGTAAGAGAATTGGCCATGATGTATATGAAATATCCCGAGGCAGTGATGAAGGTGTTAAGAAGGGAGGTTTAGGCTGGACGAAAGATGATATATAGTGGGGTGGAAAAGAATCAGTGACATTAGATTTACGCAGTTTTCTGAAATACCAGCCCGTCGAAATGCATATGCCGTTTTAATGTTTTTTCCACCGACTTCCCGAGCCATGCCGTCATAGTACAGATTCGTCACGGCAAAACCACATTCCCTGACTTTGTGCTAATTCCCCGTTTGTCCGTACAAGTATCCTTGCTTTTCGGAAGGATTTTGACAGCGGTACTAATTGTGGCCTCGTTCTGCTCCCGACTGGACATCATCTCGAGGCAGCGCGGCTGGGATATACGTCATAGTTTCCACGGGCCCTCTGGTGGTATGGATCGTATGGATCGTGATTGGCAACATAGATCGTGAATTCTCCGTCCTGTTGAAAAAGCTCCGACAGCACATCTGCAATATTTCATCAGCATCTGACGCCCGTCATCTTCATCGGCAACCCATCTGCAAGCCGCCGTCATGCCCCCAGCCAGTCGCCCTGAGCTGGCAGACCTTCTCGACCACCGGCACAGGCTTCGAAAGTGGCATGGATGTCGGAAGCCTCCAGATGAACACGCCCGGATGATACCTCCTTGCGCGGTCTGACAGCGCCACAGTACCGAATGCGCCAATCAAATTCCAGTAATGTGACGTGCCCTAGCTCCTTGCATCTACGGAGGCTGAAAATGGCTTTTGGATGATTCAGCCGAGTCGTGAAAACAGCATACAATTCTTCCAATCCTTGGTCGGCTAGCAGGCACACCAAGACTGCTCTGCCGCATGACGGATGCACTTTTACGGAGTAGTGGGCATCTGTTCTTGCAGCGAAGGTACTCAGCGGTTCTGCTAAAGTACCTCAGCCCCATGGGGATGGGATGGGATTGGTGGTCGGCTGGAAGTGGGGTGAACTGTAAGGCTGAGCTGCATGCGAGACTTACTCTATTCACCCCTCCTGTCAAGAGGCATGTTAGGTTGAAAAACTCGAGACAGCCACAACTGCAGGGTCGCATCATGTTATTGTCTCAAGTCGGGCTACGTCATAGGCTGAACGGGTCGAGTTCCTCACGCTGCGACACTCAACCTCTACATGCTCTGCTGCTCCGTGAGCTTCATCGCGAGCTCTAAGCAACTACAAACACTTGACTCCAGCGTTCTGCGCCAGTCTGGAAGTAGCGTCGCTTTTTTCCCCCTTTGAGACGCCAGACTGTTAATCGTTGCAATATTTCATGAGTGCCACTGCTTTTGCCGACCTAGTCTTCCCTTCCTGCTTTCGTTCGCAACCGTCTCGACGACAGCCCGCGAGCTGTTCGACACCGAGCCGGCCATGGCTTCCATAATCCAATATCGGCAGATTGCCAAGCTAGATGCGGGCGACTCTATCTCGGACATTGAGATGCAAACCAACGAAGAACTCACGAGTGACGATGTTCTGCCAGTGGACGCCAAACCTACCGAGATGGCTCTCAATCCCCGCTCATGGCCTACGCACAAGCGCATTCTGTGCACAATCCTGGTCACGGCCGTGGGCTTTATCGTAAGCTGGGCAGGTTCCATCACATCTGGTGTCGCCAAACACGCTGGAGGAGAATTTGGCGTAAGTGAAACAGTCGAATCCCTGGCCACAGGGCTCTACTTTATTGGGTTCGGCCTGGGGTCTCTTGTTGCTGGACCGGTGTCGGAGACACTCGGTCGTAACGTCATTTACATCGTCGCCATGTGAGTACCTATCAAATGCAAGTGTAAGAAACAAGAACTCACGATAATATGCAGGTCGCTTTTTATGGTTTTCATCGCTGCGTCCGGAGCGGCCCCCAATATCGAGTCGCAGCTTATCTTCCGCTTCCTGGCCGGCTTCTTCGGCAACACGCCACTGACCTGCGCTGGCGGCAGCTTAGCGGATCTGTGGACCCCCGAAGAAAGAGTCATTGTTGTCCCATTCTACTCTGTGGGCATATACGACGGATCTACGCTGGCTCCCGTCGTTGGCGGCTGGATTGCGCAGGGCGCAAACACTGGGGCATTATCGTGGCGCTGGGTTGAACGGGTTACGCTGATTATGTCGGCCGTCATCCTTCTCCTCATTGTCCTCTTCCTTCCAGAGACCTACGCTCCGGTCCTATTGCAGTGGAAAGCTCACCACATCCGCGCACGTACCGGAGACAAACGTCACCGAGCACCCATCGAGATGACTCAAGAGCCTCTTATGAAGCGCTTGAAGACGGCAATGCAAAGGCCCTTCACTTTCCTGATCAGGGAGCCCATCATTATTGCCATTGCGCTGTACTTGATCCTCGTCTACGTTGTCCTCTTCACATTCCTTAATGGATTTCCCTTCATCTTCGGTGGCACCTATGAGTGGAACTCTGGCCTCGTGGGCACAGCATTCTTATCCATTGTGGTCGGACAGCATTTGCCATTGATTTTGATGCCGCTCACGAGCAGGTGGGCGGCAGCATACAAAGCTAAGCGCGAAGCGAGCGGCGCGCAAGAAATCGACCCGCCCGAGAACAGACTCTGGATGGCCATGGCTGGAGCAGTTGCACTACCAGTCAGTCTTTTCTGGCTGGGCTGGACGGCTTATCCAAGCATCAGCCCATGGTCGGCGCTGGCTGCAGGAGTGCTCTTCGGCTTCGCCTGTGTCGCCATCTACATAGGCTTTTACATGTATGTGATTGATGCCTATGCGACATACGCCGCGTCAGGGTTGGCGAGCACTACGGTCCTCCGATATGTCGCTGCTGGAGCAATGGTGGCCCCGTCGATACCGATGTATGCGAGCCTGGGAAATCATTGGACCTTGACATTGTTCGGTGCTCTGAGCGTCCTCATGGGCACTGTGCCTTTCATTTTCTTCAGCTATGGTTTCGCCTTGAGAGGAAGAAGCCCATTCGCCAGAAAATCGCAATGACGCGACGGTTTTTGAGCGCATTCAGCGAAGCGTGTGTGTAATAGAACGGCGCCTGGGTTGACGCAAAGCGTTCGAGTTTTGGATTCCCCTGCAACATCGCATCTACTCCTTGTGGCTACCTAGTCTTACATAAATAAAATAAGCTCTTTGACTTTTTTTTGCGTACAATCGTGATATTCTTATTGTTGCACTTAATGCGGTACTTAACCATAGTGACAGAGCGCGACAGCCGGTTAGCCTTCAGCCAGCACTGAATTGGCCGCCATCCGGCAACTTGAGTTCGACAAATCGTTCAGCTTTCTGAACTATTCATCGCTAGAACTTGGTGTTTGAGAATTCTCATGATAATTGAACATTGCGACATGTTATCTGCAGTATACTGGCCTTCAAAGTCCTTCCATCCTTCATTGCCTGAAGGGCAAGTTTGCGGTACATCGACCGGTCATCGTCCGATCTCAGTGCTTCCCAAGCAAGCTTGTCCAAGGGCTTTTGTACCTCAGACAGCCTGCTCTCAACCCACTCGTCGCAAAATCTGGTCAACATCCTTTCCCCCCATCTCGCCACGGTCGGCGCTTTCCTTGATTTGTTTGGTAATTTGTTTACAGTCTCTTTCCGCAATATCAAGGCCGAGAGACTGTGCACGGTGCATGACGGCATTCCAGCCGGAGAGAGCCGACGAGAAATCCACGCGGCGGGAAACTCCGAAGTCATCCGGCCGCAGAACCTCGTAGGTGCCAGGGTTAGCAAGCACCGCTTTCGTATGAATGCCAGCTTTATGGCAAAATGCAGCTGACCCCGTAATGCAATTGTTAAAGGGTACCGTGATATTGCAGCACGATGCCACAAGATTCTCAAGCGAGGCTAGAGCTTTCAAGTTATATCTAGCAAGAACATCCTCGCGGTTGCATACAATCATACGAGCCAAGAATCCACCAAGAGGTGTGATGCCGTTGCGTTCGCCAATACTGAACAAATTCCGTCAGCTCTTATCTCCACCACCCTCATAAACGACTGTAGACATACCCAAGGACTGTTGTGTCGATATGTGTTGCACCCGCTTTGATGGACATATACGCATTCGCGATTGCGCAACCCGTGTCGTTCTGAAAATGCGTTTCAATATCAACGCTGACAGCGTCTCGCATGGCTGAAATCACACGGCCCACTTGATCAGGTGTAGCACACCCAACCGTATCTGGAATTCCAACACGAGCCACGCCGCATGACTCCATCAGCTGATATAGTTCCGTGAGGAGGTTGAGGTCCGTGCGAAAGGCATCTTCACCCGAAAAGCGAACCTCAACGTTGTGCGAGCGGAGGAATTTCACTACTGACACGGCGGACTTTGTGATGTCTGCGAGATGCTTTCCATGCGAGTACTTTTGCATGTGGCGCGACGTCCCGATCATAACGTTGACATATTTCAAACCCGCTTGAACGGCCGCTTTAGCGTCGTCCAAGTGGCATCGGATATGCCCAACCACCTTGGCCTTTCGCAACGGCAACGAGCAGAGGTCGGAGCAGTCAGCCATTGACCTGGGGGACGCTGCGGGATTTGTGACTTCTATGAAGTCAACTCCAAAATCATCCAAGGCGCGGGCTATGTTGATCTTGTTCGCTGTCGTAAAGTACGCATCTTGGTACTGCTCGCCTTCCCGGAGCGTGCAATCAATGATTTGAAACATAATGCCAGGCGGTAATGCAGCTAAAGATAGTGAAGTTTCTCGTGGGTAAACTAATTTGACGTCTGGTTGATATGTTTGAGGAAAGACAATGGATTTCGGCCAACTTCGTCTCAAATCATGGCGACAAGAGAGCTCAGGCTATGCTGTCGCGCACCAGCCTTTAGTACTCGCAAGCTTCGGCAGGTACTCCGCACAACACCTCAAAGTCCCATAAACTCATGTCCGGGATTCGGAAGCAGCCTCCGTATGCCCGATGACGATAACCTTCATCTCCATCTCGAGAAAGCGAGCGGCGAAATACACCGACCGTGTTGACGTCGATGGCGTCCGGGGATCTCAATGCAAATCAGTCGTCATAGCCCCAGGACTGCTGTTGTACCATGCCCTGCGCCTGAAGTAGATCTAAAATACTACAGGAGCGGTAAAATTCGCGTTCGCGTCGGTGCAGAATTCGAACCTTGAATCCTTCGAAGAGTCGTACAAGTGGTACAAGTGGTATTGGTGGCAAGGGATAACCCCCGTTGTTCGTTGTGCATGCCCTCTGGTAGCCTTGCTCTTTCTGCCTTGGCTCATACATCGTGATGCGCCTTGCTCGTATATTGTGATGCGCCTTTGCTATCGTTGCCTGTGAAAAAGGCGTGCGCTAGCAGTTAGGTTGCGGGGCCTTGCGGCAAGCCGTCGGGGCAAGCCGTGGGTACGACACAACGACTTTCAGATACTTGCATGGGTCGCACCCCGCTGTTGCTCTGCGGCTGAGAGGCTGAATCTCGCTAAGGCGGTCCCGCATTAGCGCCCGCGCGGAAGTATCGGGCGTAGCCGTCGCTGGCTGGCGGAGTGGATCGTCGGTCTTGCCCGTCCTGCCCCGTCGGCCGTGCCGTACGGCGCGGATACTTTCCTAGTGCGCCGCGGCATGACGATTGCTGGTACAGAACGGGGCACTCGAGGTGTGGTCACCCGTCAGATCTAACCGGTCTCTCAACCTTTGATCAGGTGGAGTTTTCCGCCCTCCTATTCCTCTTACGTATGATGCGATGAAAGGCAGAGAAATCCGGTTTGAGTATCTGCCGTTCCATGCACGCAACCGCCACATACGCCGGGCTCCTTTCTGTACTCGTCAGCTCAGTATGCTTAGGGGCCTACCCACGCTCGCATGTGCCGTGCGTGGTTCTAGGGTATCCTCGCATTACAAGATCAAACTAGGTATAAAATGCTAGCCATTTCGAGCTTTGACATGCTCCGACTCAAGATCAATGCGGATGTCGACTGCCAGGAGGCACGCAAGACCAGGTTTAAGAGATTTGCTCCCGACAATATGACGACGCCATCGAGTTTACCCACCTTCCACCCCACAGAGTCTTTTTGGCTCAGTGAGCTATCGGAAAAGTTAAAAGGCTACCGTTCGTGGCTTAAAGTCTGCGATCTTCATGTGGCGACTAATATAAGCGCATATTCTAGGGAGCACCGAGGATATTCCCGACCATGCCGATGTTGCTGTGGTTGGCAGTGGCGTCTCGGGAGTCTTTGCTACTCATGCGCTGCTCAAGGATGCAGCTGAACCGATCCGCAACCTGAAAGTGGTAATGTTCGAAGCAAGGGAGGTCTGTTCTGGGGCTTCAGGAAGGGTGAGTCGTCGTCCCACTTGCCTTGCCAGCAAAGGACCTGTATCTCACTGCCTCCGATGCCATGAGTAACCAAAAAGCAAAATTAAACAGAACGGAGGGCACTGTCAGCCGGCTCTGTACAGCGGCGATGCCGAGATCACAAGGCTGGAAATGGCTACTTATCGTCACATCTCTCAGCTCATTCGAGAATGCGGAATCGACTGTGACTGGCAACCCAGGGGCGCCGTTGCCGCATTCTATTCTGAGGGTGACTTCAGCCGCGCAATGGGCAAACTGAAAGATAGCAAAGCCGGCATGCCAGAAATCATGGAGTATCTGCAGTGTGTTACTCCAGACAGCAAGAATCCAAGCTTACAAGACCTTGGTGTGGCCAAAGCCAAGGGGGCAATCGTCAACAAAATGGCTGCAAGCCTATGGCCTTACAAGATGGTCGCTGGGGTGGTGGAAGACCTGATCCGGCAACATCCCGAGTTCAACCTGCAGACGAACACTCCAGTGGAGTGCATCGAGCATGATGCAAGCGACGTTGCAGGCAAATGGCATCTCCGCACATCACGTGGCAGCTGCACCGCGCGACACGTGCTTTTGGCCACGAATGGATACACGTCGCACTTGCTGCCGGGAATGAAGCACATCATCCAGCCGGTCCGAGGGAACATGATTGCGGGTAGAGGCGGAGGTGATCTGCTCCTGAGGCACTCCTACGGTCTTGTCGATGAGCTGAGCGGTGAAGAGTACAAAGATCTCGCGCGTGCGAGCGAACGGTTGGTAGGAGACGGCGAGTATCTCATGCAGAGGCCTGCGGAAGATCGCGCCGACGGCGTGCATGAGAGTCCCGTTGTGGCTCTTGGCGGTGCGCGCTTCATGATGCCCAATTCGGGCTACGGGCTGAGTGACGATGGCGTTATAGACCAAGCGGCGAACAAATTCCTCCGCGGTCGGTTGGGCCAGGTCCTGGACGCAGTCGCCGCCGCTCCAGAGGATTTCAAGGTGACACACGAATGGACGGGCATATTGGGCTACTCCAAGGACGGGTACCCGTGGGTCGGCGAGCTGCAAGATGGACTGTGGCTTTGCGCGGGCTATAGTGGTCACGGCATGCCCCAGGCGGCTCTTTGCGCGGCCGGCGTGGCCAACATGATCCTGGAACACATGGAAGGATCCGACGCACGCGTCAGCAAGTCTCGGCCGCAGCAGCTACTGCCGGTGCGATTCCTCATTACGCCCGACAGACTGAAAGAGAATGGTCTGCGTAGCGAGAAAAATGTCTTTCTCGGCTCGGGGCATTCAGTTTAGGCCAATCACCACGTAACTGCATACACGCATGTATACGGAGTGGCGTGGATGCAGGCACGCGAGGCATACCTGGCGATGACGTAGGGAGGGGGGTGGGAGAGCTATTTCGGCCAGGATTCTGTACCTAGATTTCTCGCGTGGTGTGCACTCTTTATGTCTTCGGAGCCGAGTACTCGACCAATAGAATTCGGAACGACCTGTCCTTGCTGAGATCGCTTGGCGCCAGAGCCAGCAGTGCTAATATGTGCTCCGGTTTGGTACAACGAGAGGGGCAAACGGCACGGCGGTGGGATTCATGCAACCGACACGCCCTTGATCAATTGCCTGCCGGTGTTGGTTTGCCGAGACTGCAATGCTACTGTACTTCGTACGTATACGACATTGCCCAGAATGGGTTTAGCTGCCGGAGTAGACGGGCACCCTTGCCACATCCAGCTCGATACATCATCTATCCGGCAAAGCTGCTCTGGCATGTGAAGCTTCGCTCTTGGTTCGACCTGCGGCGATGCTCGTGATTGCGTAGCTTGATTCTTCCACACACAGTGTTCCGGACTCTAGCTTTGCTGCAACGTGCATGTATCTCATCTACTCTGATCATCCTTCTTGATTGAGTCTTTGCCCTACCTTCCACACGCATTGAGCCGCTCTGTTGGACGTTTCCCCTCCACAGTGACGGGACACTTCAGTCTCCAAAAGTTTCAGAAGTTGTCCCAGCTTTGCGACGTCCCCATATATGTTCTGGCTGCCGGTATGTCGTGATCCAGCATTCAAAGCCGTTATTTCGCGGTGTATATTTCGGGTGACCCAGCTCGACAGGTGAAGCTTTCCCGTGCGGCAAGATACGTGGCTTGTAGTGATACGGCGCTTGGGCTCCTGCAACACGCCACATCCAGCAGATAACTTAGTGTTATGAGAAACTCTCCTTCGGCCGTCGCGATAGCTCTCTCTAATTCGGGAATAAATTCTGCTACTTAAACCTTGATAGTTGTGATTCAATATGACAGGATGAGCGGCCTTCGCAAAGAGAGTAAGCGGACATCTCTCAGGGAAGTGGGAAAATAGTGCCCTCAGTCTCGACATAATGTTCTAGGCTTCAGACTTGTAGGGCAAACCTAACATTGCGAAAAAAAATCAACGTATTTTTCTATAATCAATGTCATCAATGTTGTACACAATGGCGATGTAACTCACCAGCATTCTGGCGTCGGACAGCTTAGTAACGCACGTTTCATCCATAGCAGCTGTCTCAACGTCAATATCACGCCAGATTGGTTTGAATACGTCGTTTGCGGCTGTTGCTCAAGCGATTTCGGGGCGGAGAGCGGCAAGTAGAGTCTCGTGCAGCATGCTCACCCAAAGTGCCACAGCCCAATCACGAAGCTACGCTTCCACAGACTATTTCCTATATGAGTACCTATCATAGCTATGAGGAAAGCTGAAACTCGCTCAAACGTTTTGGACGTTGCCTTCAACGCGCACGTGCTCCTGACTTACGCTATGCTGACATTAAACAAGGGAAGGTGACTTGACCGGCCCGGCAATGTTTGGACATGAAACAGGACCAGAGGTACCTTGGCTTCGGTCTGCCGCCATGGTATCCTTCCAACTAATCAGAAACGTCCCATTGAAAATCTATCTCGCTTCTGTTTCTGCCGCGGTTTCATTGGATCAAGGCTGTTTCGCTCGTGCTCCTTTTCCGAAGATTGCCTCGGTCAGTAAATTGTCACTCGTCAGAGATGACGTACAGTGGCTTTCACCGTATTCGCACCAACTCTTCATGCTTTGAATACGCCGTACTAAACCCAAAGGTATCTTTCCCATCCATGCCACTCTGCCGAAGGAACAGACATCCACTTGATGAAAAGCCAAAGACTACCAAGCAGCCTTGTATAAGTACATGGAAAACTAAAAATAAACAGCCAGGAAAATATACTTCTGCCCATCTCAATGCCACTGTCAACAAAAGAATTTATAGAATTTCTTCCATCTTGGCCATGTCGCGCGTTCATCAATCTCCTGCGCCACCAGAATCGGCAAGTTGAATTCCCGCCGTCCAGTATCCACATCCATGTCACGCACCCTGACATACTTTGTCCGGTATAAGGCCTTGTGTACGAGGTAGAACAAAAAGGTGATGGGGAAGCCCATGTACTTGAGGAAAAAGTTCTGTGCTATGGCGCTCGCGTCCATAGTCTCCCAGCCGATTGGGAAGGCACCTAACCAAAATTGCGCGCCGAGGATGAAGACGTTGAGCGAGATACCGAGATACGAGCCCAGGATGCCAACTTGCGAGACGAAAGGCAAGGTGCCAAGGCTGCGCCCGTGGTAGGTCCAGGCGCGACGAAAGCGAATATGGCAGAGGCAGATTGAAAGCCAGATGAATATTGAGGACAGGCCCGAAATTGCGACGAGCCAGTCGAGCACATTGCTCTTTGTGTGCAGGTCGGCAAGGTAGGCGAGGAGACCGAAGACTGCGGCCACAGCAATGGCAACCAGTGGCCGTCCCCTCTTGTCCACGTACCCCAAGACTTTTGGTGCTTGGTTGAGCTTGGCCAAGGCGACAAGGGTTCGCGAGGCCCCGAAGACGGCTGAGTTGCCCACGGACAAGACCGCAATAAGGATGATAGAGTTCATAACGGATGGAAGAACTTGTATACCGGCCCCCTCGATGGCGATGACGAAAGGCGAAGCCTTTGCATCTACGCTGCTATCAGCGTCCAGGAGCCGAGGGTCGGTATACGGGACCAAAAGGCCCACAAGCGTGAGGGAGACGATGTAAAAAAGTGTGATTCTCCAGAAAACTTGCTTGATAGCTGTTGGGAGGGATTTCCGCGGGTTGGCCGTCTCGGCGGCGGCCAGGCCAATAAGCTCCGTCCCGGCAAAGGCAAACGCTGCCGTGATAAAGATACTGCACAGTCCCTTGAACCCGTCGTTAAAGGCGCCAGGGTTATGCCAATACTCGCCACCGATGTATCCGCTATCGGGCGTCCCGCTACAATTGATGACGATTCCAAGGAGGCTAAGGCCGGCATGTCAGAATGAATGCAACAGTGAATCGCGACGAAGGTGTTTGCGCTCACATGAACCCGATGACAGCAATGACCTTGATAATGGAGAAGACAAACTCGGCTTCACCATATCCCTTAACGCCAAAGAGGTTGATGATCATGATTGCGATTAAAAACAAGCTCACAAATATGGCATTCGGCAGCTGGTCGGTCCAGTATCGGATGGTTAGAGATGCCGCGATGATTTCTAAGGGTAAGGCAATAAGCCATTGTATAGCATAGCTATGTCGAGAGAGTTAGTATCGTGTTGCAAGCCTTTCCACCACGCTGGCGCAACTTACGTCCAGCCCATAGCAAATCCCCAAGAGGGGTCCAAGAACCGGGTTGCCCACGAGGAAAAGGATCCGGTAATAGGAAATATGACGGCCAGCTCGCCGAGGGCTTGGCATGTGCAATACAGCATGGTGCCAATAGTGGTGAAGGCGATGAGCAGAGAGGCAGGACCTCCGACTGACAACGCTTTTCCGGATGCCACGAATAGTCCTGTTCCGATAGCTCCGCCGATAGCTATCATTTGTAAATGCCTTCCCTTGAGCTTTCGCGCCAAGCCTATATTGGCCGATTGGATGGCCGCCGCCCGCAAGTCGTAGTGGTACGGGCCGGTCATGCTGCTGACCTGTTGGAGGTGGTCGCTGGGGAAGAAGCTCGCACTCGCTTCGTCGGGTTTGAAGCTGTCGAGGAAACGCCGGAAGCCTTGTGGCGACCGAGAGCCATAGTCGGGTTCCCGCATGCTGTGTGAGCTGCCTTGAATTATGGACTCTTCTTTAGTCTTGAAGTTGATGGGATTGAGCTCAATGTCCGCATGTGGTGCCATGGTCGACGACTACCAGTACGCGCCTTCGGTCGTCAAGAACAAGACACCATCGAGGCAGAGAAGATGCGAGTAGATAGCCCGCGTTACCGAGCGCACGAGCTGGCGGGCGCACGGTTGATGTTGCCTCATGCGAAGCGAGAGTCGTAGTCTTCGAAAGCAGGTCAAGGGAAGTCGTCGGGAGCTCCGATGGCAGCCCCAGTCGCAGTCGCAGTCGTCGTCGCCGTCGCCGTCGCAGCCGGCAGCCGCAGTGACAGTCTTAGTCTCTGGTGACGCTGTCGTCGCACATAAACGCGGTGTCGCGCAGGAGATGTTAGGCGATTCGGTGGAACGGACGGGGAAATGGCAGGCCAACCTGGGGAAGCTGCTGCTTTGATAGCCGGCCGAGGGCGAAAAGCGGGTAGAGATAAGCGAGCAGGTCCGCTAGCAAAGTTAGTTGCGATTAGTACGGAGTTCCGGTACTCGATACCAGCCAGCGAATCCACTGGCACAAGCCTGACATGCGAGGCAGGCACCGTCGCGCTAACGCCCAGAGAAGTACAGACTACAAGCAATCAACTCCACCGCCCGAAGACTGCGGTACCCGAGATCCCCGTACGTATCAGCGCGTCCTTCAACTGGTATAGGCAACCAACCCGCTTATTAGTCTGCAGTGTCTTCAGTCATCGCAGTCTCGTTGCTCAAGGAGCCCGGCCTGGCTTCGGAGGCTGCCTTGACGTCGAGTACATACTTGGGCGACGCCTGTTTTCTGACAGAATCTCTGGCCTCCTGCAGCTCTAGCGTCTGCGAGATCCCTGGAGATGCCGGCCTCCTCGGCGATCGTGTTGCATGGCTGGATGCCGCGCCACTCGGAAGGCGCACATTCTGCAGGCCGCTTTAATTGTTGAATTAGAAGCCTGCCTGTTTCCATTTGTTTTCGTAGGGCCCTTGTAAAGGCACCGCTGTGGGCTGCCGAGGCGCGTTCCCGAGTTCCACGCTGAGATATAGCTCGGTCTAGGATGCCCACGGCGGGCTCGCCAACTGCGGCCCAACTGGATTCAATTTGGCTGAATGAGGTCAGCCTGGAAGGCAGCAAATCGGCTAAAGAATGGCGATGTGGTTAGAGACGATCTGAAGTCGTCGAGACGCTGATGTCCCGGCCTGTGGCAGGGGTGTTCATCGCGGCGGCGGTCATTGCAGGGGATTGTCCAGAGGATTCATCAAGCTGCAGATAACTCAAAGTAATGGTGGTGGACTACAACGCCACAGCGGCCAGGCAATCTGGGATATCGCGATGATGGGATGCTCTATTCCGAGATTCTCATACAATTCTCCTCCATCATCACCTCGAGCCATTACAACAGGTGCGTTGCTCCTTTCTCGCGAGGATTTGGATCCGACTTCTTCCAAATCATCTGGAGGCGTGGTCTGCTTGCACCACTGAAGCTCATCATGACACGTAGTGCCAACAGACTGTCAATTCTCCCAGAGTGTATTCTTCTAGTAAGGCTGTGAGTTCCCATGCTTCTAGACATCGCTACAAGATGAGTTGAGAGAGCCGGCTTTCGAGACTTCTGTTGATGGGTGACAAATACCTGGGTAGGGGCATGGACGAGGATAAGCATGACCACGCTGCCTGCGTTGCTAGTAGTAGAGGCATGTTATTATGAGAAAAGCGCTAAAGCTTTTCTCCAGCGATGTTTGAAAGAGACCGTCAAACAAGCGCTCTTATGCCCTTCGTTTTGCAAAGGAAACTACGTAGTAGCAGTTTGAGAGAGTGGATATGATTAGATCATCGGCCAATAAAGCGCGTCGAGCGTGATGAAAACAGCCATTGCCTTCTTATGCTCTGCCTGGGCGGCGTTTGACAAAACAAAGTGCAGACTCGTTCGGAGATACGGTAACCTCTAGCTTCGGGGATAGAGAAGAGGCGCCTCATCATTTTTGGAGAGGTAAGCAGAATAGTTTTTCATCCTAGGCAAATACGAGGCAACTAAGTAATAATTACTGGATCCGGGAAGCCCAATATGTAAGGTAGAGGATTTCTACATCGGATAACCTCAATTATGACTGCACTGTTTCTCGAGCCTGCACACCAGGCTACGATACGACAATCCTACGTACCTCCACCAACGACCCCTCAGGATACATACAAGTCCTAGTATGGTGACTAGAAGAGTAATTGCCATCAACAAATTGTCGAGTCGCAGGTGGTCTGCGATGTAATTCAAGGCTTGTCCGTCCGATCCGTGCCACGACCGCCCGGCCGCGTGCTTTATTACGGTCCTCCCGTAAGCCTCGTCCAGCAGCCCCAGGTCATGTCGCAGCTTTTCAAACAACCATGCGTACGTCCGAAAGGCCGAAGTAACCATCAGCGGCCCCGTCGTCCAAAACACCCGGAGGTACGGTAGGGGAATTCGCTTCGACGCCGCCCCGCCGCGACGCTTAGCCTCGAAGAGGGCCCATTGCAGAAACGAGGATCCACGCTTGGCCATGAAGAAGTGGTTGCTTAAGCCCAGATTTCCCGTCGTGGAAGCAAATATGGCTTGCAGGCCGAGATGTTGCAGGCATAATATCTGCGCAGTTGAGGTCGGGTACACGTCTAGGTCGGCGTAGATACCACCTTCGGCGTCGACTACTACCAGCCGAGCCACGTCGGCTCTCTGGATATCCTGGGCGTAGTTCTCGTATGTAGACAGCAGCCAGTTGTACTTGACTTTGATGAGTTGGAGAATGTCATCGTCCGTCCAAAGCTTGACAGTATAATTCAGGGGCCCGAGCATGGCTTTCCACGACTCGTGGGATGGCTCCACGGTAGTGGAATAAGTTCGAACATCGACATTTTTCCATATTTGGTGGATGATATTGGGTATTTCGGGATCTTTGTTCGGTCGGGAGTCGTTTAGCGATTCGGGGGTGGCCAGGGTGCATCCATTGATTAGGTCCAACGACTCGGATAATCGACCGGCAAACGCAAACCCATCGGCGAAGATGATCTGATGGATGAGAAAAATGATGAGAAGAAATAACAGAGCTACCGGAGCGAGCGTCCGCAAGCTCCCTCTGGGCAGGGTTGTCATCGGACCGTGATGTTGGCCGGCCCGGTCGAGCACCAACGATGAGAAATGGAGCAATGGCCCTTACCCAGGGGGCATCAAACTGAACTTGAAGGGATTTAAAAGAACGGTTTGATTAAAAACGAAGCAGAGTGAAGGGATGGAAACTTTTTGGGGATAAACCGCTCCAGTCGCACCGAGGTAGGGCGAGAAGAGACCAGGGCAAGTGTGCTACAGTCGCGATCCAAGAGTCGAGACTTCCTTATCTGCAAGCACATGTAACCGGACACCTTGGCAAGGAGAGCAACCCATTCCAATTTTAAATAAGATATGCGCAAGGCGAGCCTTCGAGCTTCGGGAATGTTATTACCGTGCATGCTCTGAACTTACACAGCCGGGGGCCTCAAGCCGACGGCGATGCTGATGACCCTATGGCAAATCGGCTGCTCAATAATTATTACAATCTTTGCCGAAACAGACCACTCGTCACGCTTCATCTCGTAATGTTTCGCCGGTAAAACGAAAGCAGCGTGATGCAACTCATGTTAGCCGCCATGACTCTCAACCCCCAGCTTGTGGACATTAGGTTTAGCGCATAGCACATGAGCCTACGTGGTTCGACGGAACCACTTTAGAAAGACGTCCACGCAAGTGTTTGACGGGCCACAATTTAAATTCCCGCGATTGGTAGATTCCCGTGCCGTAGGGCTGCCGCGCGTTGCCGCCTCCTTTTTATTAATCATGCATCGCCTGCAACTGTCTTCAACTCTGGGGCTACCCGTGGGGCCACGCAATCTCCTTACGATCGTGAAATGGTGTTGAGGCTGTGCCAAACGTCAATGGTCCGAGGCTACGCAAGCCATTCTTGCAATGCCCCACAAGGAGCTCTCGTCCCGTTGTCGGCCGAGCTACACACTTTTGCCGGCCGAGGTGCGGGTCTTCTTTGGCTTCAACCACACGAGAATCCTGCATTAAACGCCACAGCTTCCAGTCTTCAGTAATATAGAGCAGCGTCGTAAGGCACAGAAGCTTATAAGCTGCTACTCAAATCCGTAAAGGTCACATTGTATTGACACAAGTGTCGCGGGTCAGCTACCGAGCGCAAGGCACCACGAGTCTACCCCTACGGTTGGGGTTGTGATGCGCCACACATCTGAGCCCCGTTGCAACTATCCCAATGCCCAATTTCATGGTCTCAACTCTCAAGTACTCCATTTTGCATTTATCAACAGAAGACCACCAACAAATGCTACGTACGTCACATCTCCATGCTCTCATTAAGACGGAAGTGCCCACGCGTCGTAGCCGAACTTAGAGCTGGACTTGGCATCGTTCGTTGACCTTCCTGTCTCGCGGGACATAGCGAACTTGACGTCTCTGTGAAAAAGTTGAGCGTCGCGTACGTGCATGAAATGACGTCGCAGTTTCATTTCGTACTGGCGAGATACCAAGCGCAACAGCGGAATCTAAGTAGATAGGCAAGGGACACGCGGTGACTGGGACGCTTACGTCTACCCTTGAAGGTGGGCTGCCCACCGTCGCAAGTCCTTCCTTGCATGAACTCTCCTGACATGGTAACCGACCGTAACCTGATGCTTGGCAATCACCGCAAGTAACACCGAATCCAGCATGCCATGAACTATCTCCGCAGCTAGCTGCAGAGCCACATTGCAGGCTGCCAGGGAAGCGACAACTTTCCCGGAGCCAGGACCTCGGGTGAAATGATGATTGGCTCCGATAATGGTAACAGTCGTACATACCTACGGAAATCAGCCGAGGCGGGAATTACAGCTGCGTCGAATTGCTTGCGCGGTCGTTGCGGTGTGTCAGGTGCTCCGCCATTGTTGAGTCCCTGGACGCGAGCACCCACTACACGGCTGGAGCCTCCCTTGCTCTACGAAAAAAGCCTGCCAATCTTGCATCTTCTATCTCCATGGAACACTTTGGCCTCGTCGCGATGACGACTCATCGCTGATCAGTGTAAAGGTATGTTCTCCGAACCAGCCATCCCACTGAACTGTCCAGTCTATTCAGACGCTATCTGTAACTTGAAAGGCTCGTTAGTTGCTAATTAATGACTCACTCCTGTTGAAGTTTCTGCGTCCACTCGACCTCACCCTCTCCCTCACGACTGACGGGTCCGACCGAAAGTACTTCGAATTACAAACTCAATTTTTGTTCACGGCGTCGTGGGCGCCCACGCAGGTAACAACTGCCATTGACGTCTACAGAGGGCAATGAGTCAAATTAAAAGACAGTTAGACAGTTGCGCTCCGCCAGATGGCCGTTTTCGCGCGCTCGGTGCAGACTGCCTTGCATCTCGTTTATGCTGTTGGCTCTATACCCAGACCGAATCTTCCTCTTAACTCAGATTTAGAACCTAATCACTGCCAATATGTAAGAACTGCTTGGACTCTCCATCAAATGCCGCAGAGAGAGGCCCAAAGACGCGAACTATGGTCGTACGCATATACTCAGCTTATGTCTGCTGATGAAAGCTACAAATGTCAGCGTCCTCTGCTGGCTTCACACCGGCGGAAAATCAGGCCGGCGCTCGCTGCTTCCATTATAGGCTGCACATTCAGCAACATCCCGTCTTTTTCTCCTGATTCCAGGCCCTTTCGACCGCCTGACCTATCGATCTGGTCAATTTGCTGATAACGCTTGCCGAAATTGCCTTCCGCAACTGCCTCTTTGGCTAAAGACTCGAAAGCCTGGCTTCGTGGATCAAGATTAACATCGGACGAACCTGAGTAAAAGCGCTGAGAATATGTCACGCTTTCAGTCCTCCCTTCTCGAACACACTGGGAACTTACAGCTAGCCTCCACCATTGTTATGCACGGGTGTTGCTATTTTCCGCCCCTCGAGCAAGTCATTATGTAGAATGCATAAAAGTCAGCATTCAACGCAAATTATGGGGCTTTCTTCTATAAAACTCCGAGGCGAATTAACCGGACGACATGGATCAAAGTATGGCTCAAGCCGAGTCTAGCTCCTGGAGCCGATGGTCCACTAGCGTAATGATCGTTTCGTGAAAGAAAGTTAAGAAATAGCTGTCTGTAAATAGAGAATTTGTACACTGCTACTTACTCCGATGCCGGTGCATAGGCTCATCCCCAGACGAAACCTCCAACTTACATTGGCGGTAGTGTGGCCTGACTTTCTTTAGGCCTACCTCACCCAAGAGGGGCTTATGCCACTATTGTAGGCCTTTGGCTTTTTTTTTGGCACTCAGATGCGAGTTCCTCGACGTCAACACTACCAGAGCTCCACAGAGAAGCTGATAAGATGCTACGAAATTATATGTCAAAGTTTTATGGAGTAAAGGATGTCATATCACCCAAAAGAGTGCTCAATTCCCCAAATAATCATTACGTTACTGGTGTACAGTCCCGAAAACGTGTCTAATGCACTGCCCCTTGGTCATAGAACAAGTCACAAGCGTGCGGATGCTGCAAGCAGTACTTGGGCACCAGAGGAGTTGCGGCAATCCCATTCGCAACCAGGTACTCCCTAAAGTTCAGTATTCTTTGCGTGAAAGTGGCTGTCCTCTTCTTCCCCGTTGCAGGATCCTTGTTGCCGGACCATACCAACTCAGCCAACGCAGCGGCTCTAGGCCACATCTTGCCGCTGATGATGACATCGTCGACTTGTTCCGACCACAGCGGCGCAGCAGCGCCTATTATGTGTTTGGCCTGGGCATCAGTCAGGTTGGTGGTGAAGTCGTAGTCGTAGATCCTCTGCCAGGTTTTATATGGTGCGCACCAGGAACCGCCATTGCCGCCGTAGTTGAACGATGGTGTTGCGCCCGTTGGGTCTGGGTTTTCCTGCACATTGTAACGAGCATCATTGGTGACATAGCCGCCGAATCCGCAATCCAAGTACAAGAAGTCCGAACTGGAGACTATGACATCGTAGCCCGCGGCAGTGAGCTTCCCAACATTGGTGACTCCGTTGTTCCAAGATTGCATGATGATGTCCTTAGAGACGTTGGTAGCGTGGGCATCGGCAGACAGGACGACGTCTTCCCACATGATTAGACGGCGACCCTTTTTACCGGTGTTTTTGGTTGAGGTGAAAATCGGCAGGGAATGCTCAATCCAGTACTGGTTGAGGTCAAAAAAGGTACGCGACTTGTCTGCGGCGAACCAATCGCGGATGGGCTTGCTGAAGTTAAAGCACCCGGTCTGAAGCTCGTCGCCGCCAACGTGAAAGAAATTGTCTGCGAAACGCCCCGAGAGCTCCGAGTACACCTTCTGCACAACTGAGTAGGTCTTGGGGTTGAGGACATCCAATTGGCCGGGGTTGGGCTGTACAGCCGTGTGCAATGGCCATTCATCGTTGGACCACCAGCTGTTTTCGCATGTCACGATGTCTTTGTCGATTTGCTTCCAGCCTGAGGCGGAATGACCGGGCATGTCAATTTCTGGGATCACGCGGACGCCGCGTGCGCGGGCATAGGCAACAATGTCTTGAACGTCTCGTGGAGAGTAGGTCTCTCTGGCAGAGTACGCGTCCTTTGTGACCTGCGGGTATGCGTTGATGTGAATAGGCCAAGACTGCGTATCGGTGATGTGCCAGTGCAGAATGTTCATCTTGGAGAGAGCAAGACCATCGATCTGCTCATAAATCTTGTTGACGGATATGAAGTTTCGCCCCGAATCGATCATTACTCCCCGGTAAGGGTATTGAGGATAGTCTTCGATTGCGACGGGCTGCTCGACGATGAGCCCACTACGGCCCTCAGCGATGACAATTTGCTGGAATGTCACGAAGGCGTGGAGCGCACCCCATACTGTCTTGGCCGTGACCTCGACCGTTGAAGACGACGGTGTGATAGTAAGTGTGTAACTCTCATCCACGTCATGCTGCAAGTCGGCTGCCCAGTCGGATACTTTGACGTTTACATCCGTCAGCCACCGATTGCTTGTCGTTGTAGAGCTATCCTCCCGCTTGGAATTGCTGCCGCTGCCAGCAGTCGGAAATGGATCAAACACAGGAATCGGCGCCTCAATCGCTTGTGGCACCCAGTTCAAGGTAGTAATAGCCTTGTAAGCTCGATTCCAGGCGTCGTTGAGAAGACGTCCATTATCTCCAGCGCCGTGACCAGCGTTTGTGCGAAAATGGAGTCGGCCGATCGACCTGGGGCCGGATGTACCCCAAGTGGTTTTCTGCGGCGCGGGCAAGGGATTGACTTTCACAGCCAAGCTGACGTCGGCGACTGCAGCCAGTCCCAGAAGCACGGCAGAGAGAGGTTGGGAGCGCATCTTGAGCAGACGTGAACAGACGCGCTGTTCGTGTGCAGAGATGAATTGAGGACAGAGCCGCCTCGACGCGGGCGGCCTGTTGCTTTTGAAAAAGAAATTACGGGAACTACCGCCTGACACCTGCTAACAGCAGGACAATAAAATGCTACGTAAAGTTGTAAGCGACCTGCTCCGTACCTATCGCCGACCTTTGATCTTAGAGACGGTGCAGAGGAGGATGCAATCATGAAACATGGAACGAACCATCAAGATGTAACCCTGCAGGCCTTCTGACTACTTAGGTAGGGTAGCTTCTCCCAGAAAAGAAAAGAGACTGGGACTGGGAGGTGCAAATAGGGGATTCGAGTGCATGCAGGGGTGATAGACAGGGGGTTCACGATGGTGCAGTGTACCGACTACAGCGTAGGTGCCCTTTTACTGTCTTGGGTTGCAGGCATTGACGTGGAAATTCACAAGCCGACCACGATGCTCCCCTACCTGTACGCCCTCAATGAAAGGATCTCCGTACCTGCCCAGATTTGCCAGGTAGTGATTGTAGTAGGTTTCGCACTAGTAAGGTAGAGGCCAGTTCCTGTCCCTGTTGAACCTTGGTACCGCCACGCCCAATGCTTCCCCCCTCAAGGGCCAATGCTCCTCCCCCGCATTGTGACGTTAACGTTACTTCACAGGCAACACAATCCGTTCAGTTTTACGCCACGATTCAACCTCAGATCATCAGGTCTCCTTAGTCCCCGTTACGTCACATGTCATTCATCAGAGCTGAATACAAGGCCGAGCTGCAGTAGTGCAGAGTAAGTTAGTGACTGGGCGCGTTCTTTCCTGCGAGCAACTCAACCGCTCCCTCGATAGATTCTGAGCAGCATTGGCGACGTCCTCATAAGCCCAACTTCACTCCGGCCGGGCAGCATTGGCGATCCTCAGCCACATGCTCTTCAATGTGTGGGACTGCGATCTCACCATGCACGTGATAGGAAATGGGGATGAGTGGGTGATATCGATGCGGAACGGGCCGGCGGAGGGTGTGAGGCAAAGTGGATGATTTATGGTGGTGTTGCATATGCTATCGCTGACGACGTCTTCGAGGGCTGCGCTGTCAGAAGTCTCGTGCAAGGGGCTGTCGTATCGTCAAAGGGTTTCGGGCTTGAACAGTCTTGTACCCGACGGCAAAACTTAGATTGGTGACGTCGTCCAGTGACCGAGCTTAAATCCTGGTCCCGCCGACAAAGGGTTTGTAAAATTTAAGCTACCTTGAAGCAAAATCTTTGGTACCATGGTCACTTCCTGACCCGCATGGCAGGGTACGAGATAGCCCTATTCGAAAATCGGGACGCGGTATTGAGGTCGAGTCTTGCCAACTCGGCCGGCGAGCTTACTGCAAACTTGTGTCTATGCCGTGCGCAACAGTAAGTACAGTGTAGGAAGCAAACTCTCGCCTCGAGACCTATTGACTAATGCGTCTGTCTCCGGTTGAACACTACTCGTTGGCCCGTCTATATGCTTAGCGTTGCTCGGGAGAGTGACCGTAGCTGGCGCTGACTATGAGAATGGAGAGACTGCGTAAATTCGTGCAGAGGCCTAGATGCTGTGTAGCGTCGAACGGCTACATCTGTACGCAGTGACTGTGGGTTCGCCTTGAAACCTTCGCTGCCAATGAGAAGGAGCGAGCCTTGAGAGATGGGACGAAGCGTAAGCGGATAAGGTAGTTCCTCTCGACCGGCTAGCCAGGTCGACACCGTAAATCTCGATTGTTCCTAGACGCAAAATTAAGTCTTCGAGCCCAACAGGGCCTCCACGAGGCCAGCTACTACCGCTGGGGGCTGGTCACGAAATGTCTCACGGGCTCGGAAGATTTCAGACCCAGCTCTTGGCGCAAAGCCATACACAGACGCTCCGACCGCGCTGGACATGAAAAGAAGTATCGTCAATCGCCTTTCGGGACGGGCGTTTCCATGTCAGCTACAGACCCATAAGGCAGTTGCGAGCTTATGGGTCTGTTACGCAGAAAGAAAGGCGTGTCTTGGCATTTTTTCACACGGTCGCAGTCATTCGGGGGGGATTGTGTAGCTTAGGGGACTTGCGCCAGCCACGTACGCCGAATTCGTTGCAATTATTGCAGCTTCCCAGGCCGTGCCAGAAACGTCTCCTCTACGGAGTATTTGGTGCACCAAAATCCGTCGAGGGTCGAAAGCGTCACGAAGGCGCCCAGTCACCAGTCAGCGACATTTCTAGGCACAGCATATTCCGGATGCTGCCTATCGCGAAGATGTGCACAGTGGTAAAGGCATGGATTCGAAGGTTAGGGTGAAGCATCTTGGATACAGGGAAGGGACCGAATGGGCTTCAACTATTGCCCTTTGAGTGTACTATCGAGGGCTGCAATCACATCATAATCTCTGCCCTAGCTTATAAAGCGCATGCCAGAGCAATCAGCTCCTTTTTTCCGCCACTGAGGACTACAGCCCTGCTACTGATGGATGTGTTGTCGCTGTCGACGAGCTTCGCAGAGCGTTCCTAGTGCACAAGTCCTGACCACTGCTTGATAAAGTTCATGAAAACGCCATCATCATCGTGGAAAGGCTCGTAGGTGGCTTGCTTTGTGAAGATGCAGATAGCAGCCTAAGGGGCTACGACCAAAAGGCGGGTGTCATGCTCAACTGCAGCCAAGCGCCGCTCAGCCACAGCCTCGCCATGGATTGTATTGAGTGACGTTGGGTGTAGGGAAGCGAGACGGCCGATTGTTACGGAGCCGCTGCCGCTCAGGATCTCGCATGTAATGTCGTGGAGAACATCAAGCATGCCGGTCGCTCCATCACCACGCCATTAAATGATAACGGTCTGTCGTGTAAATGAAGCTTGCCGTTCATCTCTAAGCACCGCAGAAAGGTCAACCCTCTCAATATTGAAGCTATTAGCGCGATTGGATGCCGCGCCCACGCCGAACCCAAGTTCGTCTGCCACTGGTCTTTGGAGAGGTGGTCAGGGCAGTGGACATGGAGGCCGGCAGCCCGTGCCCGGAGTAGCACTAAGTACTTCTGTGGCAGGTATTGTCGACAGTGCGATAATGTACAAAGTCGCAAGGGCTTGTTTGTGTCAGTGGACAATGTTCTGTCCTTGTAATCTTCAAAACATGCTCTTCTAGAAAATGCTCAAGCAAAGGCCAGCCATTTTAGGCGTCTCTTCGACCCTGGGACTGCAGCCGACTCTTTTCAGGGGGCGATCAAGACGCATCGTGCGGCTGGTGCGAAGATGGAACTGCTCATCTGTTACGATGAACAACGCAGTTGTGCAGTCGGTCGAAAAGTCCGACGCCTCAAACACGAATATATTGGCACCATGCAATGCCAGCGCAGTTCGAGATGCAGGAGAGAACCTCCCAGAGCAACCTCTGTAGCGCGGATTCAGCTGTCATTCAGCTTAGTCAAGCATGTCGCCCCACGACCTACACCAGTGCTTCTTAAGGCAAACCAGACGAAAAGGGAAGGCGAGAAGAAAGAACACTGCGAGAAGGAGCACTTCGGGAACAATCATGAAAAATCATTGCTCGAACAGAATAGAGACCAGCCCGCCACGGCACGCATTGATAATGACCGGGCCAAACGCCAAGGTCGCTTGTGAAATGCGCCTAGCCATCGCGGTGTTGACTTCGTCAGCCCAACTGCCTGTGATCTTTCGCTCTTGACTGAACCTATATGACGGTACACAATGCATCTGCAGATCTCATGCCGAAACGGCTGTACGAGTGGGTTTGCTCTTCAGTCGCTATGAAACGGGCAAAACATTGCCACCTGCGATCCGTCTTTTCTGTGCAAACATGGAAGCGGCATCGCCTTACCACGTGGTTCTGTCGTCGTTGCTACGCAGGTGACTACGACGGCATTTCCCCCCCGGATAACACGCACCCCGGACTTAGCGCTGAGCGCCTCAATACTACCTCGGCATTGCGGCTCCGAGTAACTTCTCAATCTGGGTCCCCTTCCGACAGGCGCCGTTCACTTTGTGACGCTTTGATAGGTCAGCGCGGGACTCGGCATGGGCATTCAATTACGCGATGGCGGCGACCGCTGGCTGGGAAAGAGTGCAGAGCGGACTTTACTTGGCGTGCCTTTCGCACGAGCAGACGCCAATACCAGCCGCAGTGAAGAGTGATTCCAATGAACGTCAATACAACATGCTAAGTAAGTAGTCCATCTAGTGATGGGATTATACGACCTGCGCTCGAGAAAAATCCACGACGATGCGAATGTTTGCTATCCTGCCACCTGGTCCTCACTCTAAGCCCACACATCATAGCTGGTGTAGGTATCGTCATAGCTCTCCACAGATAGCTGACATTAAACCTGCCTATTTTGAATTCGGTCACCCTATCATGTAGCCGAGGTTCTGTGGTGTCTACTTTGGTCTTTCTTTTCATCAACTTGAAAAGTACCCGGAAAGTACGGCAACCTTTTTTTACTGAACTTCAAATCCGATGATACCCCCATATCTTTGGCCATGAATCACAACTGCCCTTTTCAGAAGAATCGTGGCTTTGCGATGACAGAACCAACTTCTTCTTCTGAAGTTGCAACATACAAGAGCTTGTGATTGGGCTTCGTGACTCTGCTTAGCTATTACTCCTTAGGAAGTTGCCAATCTCCAAATAATTTGTCAATAGCAGTCGAGGCCATCGACACACGCTAAGCCGCAAGTCGCGGTCAATACTTTGCAAGGAGTTCTTTCTCGACGACTATAAATACTACAGTTCAATATCTATTAAGTCCAGGCTCACTTCATCCAGGCCTTTCGAAAAGCTTTACCTCTGGGGCTGGATTCTGCTTTACAATACACCGACAAGTATACATTGTGATCCACTCGGGCGACAAGATGCAGACATTTGGCGCATTTATTGTCTCCTTCTTGATGGGAAGCTGCCTCGTCGCGGCTGTTCCCACAGCTCCAGCCGAAGCGTTCTCGGTCACTGCTAAACACAACTCCCATTTCAAACCTCACGGCCCACTTGCACTGGCAAAAGCATATAAAAAGTTCAACAAACCTCTGCCAGCAGACCTTGCTGCTGCAATCAAGGGCCATGAAAAGCGCCAGAGCACTGGCTCAGTCACCAATGTTCCTCAGCAGTATGACAGCGAGTATCTAGCAGCTGTCCAGATCGGATCGCCGCCGCAAACTCTGAACCTTGACTTTGATACTGGCTCAAGCGACCTCTGGGTTTTCAGTACCGAGACAGATTCTAGCGAGGTGAACGGACAAACTTTGTATAATCCTGGCTCCAGCAAGACAGCTCATTTACTCGACGGAGAGACTTGGAGCATTACGTATGGCGACCAGAGCAGCTCAAGCGGCGACGTTTACAGTGACGTCGTCACCATTGGAGGCTTGGCTGTGAAAGGCCAAGCCGTTGAGGCTGCCAAGCAAGTCTCTGCACAGTTCACCAGTGGCACATCTTCTGGTCTTCTCGGGCTCGCATTCAGTTCGATTAATACCGTCCAACCCCAGCAGCAGAAGACCTTCTTCGACAATGCCAAGCCACATCTCAAGCAACCTGTTTTTACGGCCAATTTGAATCATCAAGCCAGTAAGTTCGCTTCCAACTCTTCGGCAAGACCTTGCCGGAAGCTTAGACACGGACTAACGAAAGAATGATCAAGATGGCAAATACAACTTTGGCTACATTGACAATGCGGAGTACAAAGGCTCGATCACGTACACTCCTGTTGACAACAGTCAAGGATTCTGGAGTTGGACTTCGCCAGGTTACTCTGTTGGTCAAGGTGAACTGAACGGACAGTCCATTACCGGAATTGCGGACACTGGCACCACCCTGCTTCTTGTGCCGGATGCCGTTGTCAGCGACTACTACGCTCAGGTGGACGGGGCGAACTATGATGACTCTCAAGGCGGGTATACATTTAGCTGCGGCACCACTCTTCCCGACTTCACATTTGGCGTAGAAAGCTCGAGTATTACGATCCCCGGCGAGTACATGAACTATGCGCCAACTGATGACTCTGGAGCCACCTGCTTCGGTGGTATTCAGAGCAGTGCGAGTATCGGGATTTCTATCTTCGGTGATGTGGCATTGAAGGCTGCTTTTGTTGTGTTCGACGGTGGCAAGACGCAGCTAGGCTGGGCTCCCAAGTAACTGGGCAGGGTAGTGAATGCTTTCACTGGTTCACTTCGAACGTTTTCGGGAATTCTATAGTTGTGCTTGCAGATACAATACTTCCAATATCAATCGTTCTATTGGTGCAAGACTAAGATAGCCCGCAACAGTGACTATTGGGGTTTCCCTGGACTCGGGAATGCATATATGTGGACTGCACTGTTCACGCTATCACCGACAGGGCGTGGAACAGCGCCATTGGCTATGGTGAGTGGTACGGAGCTTCCCGCGCACCTCAGAGAAGCGGGCCCGAAGCAAGGCCAAAATGAAGAAGCTCTACAAGCGGCTCTAAGTATAAAATAGGGCTCACTGATGACTCGATGCGAGTGGCATGGGGTTGGCCATACGTAGGCTGCTAAATTATGTGCGTACGAGTAAGAATCCAACCCCGGATTCGCGCAGTTTGTGCAAGTAGTCTGTCGAAATACGATTAGGGCGTGGCCGAGGAGGACATATTGAACTTAATCTATGACCCGAGAAGTGATTAAGTATGACAGAGATCAGACGACGGCCTAACACAAAGTGCGACAGATGAGCGCTAGAAGCTTGGCCCCTTCTCTCTAAGGCTGACTGCACTAGTTCGAGGATAGCGACCGGAGGCATATTGCTTTTTTGAATGCAGCCTGCGGTCCTAACAATGATTTGAGAAGTGATAGGCAGAGGGGTACCTACAATGCATCTGTCATCGGCCCGCAGTAGTAGCAGTCCAGCTGGTCGATGTCAAAGCGACTGATCATGTCGCCTCAGCTCAACCCGTACTGCATGCAGAGTACAGTAGATATATCCGTTCTGAACTTCACATGGAATTCTCCGCTCTTGAATTATCCCTGCACGCAAGGTACATTCTTGGCTCGGGTCCCAGCGCGCGCAGTCGATACAGAGTACACAACCAGACAACATCGACAGGTCGCAAGCCAAGTAATAGGAGGTTGGGCTGAGACAGTGAGCACCGGGGACAATGTAACGAGAGCGCCTTGCACATTCGGAGCTGATCCAAGACTGCAATTGACGTGTGCCTAGAAGCACAACGTCGCACTGGCGTCTGGACCGGCTTTAGTATAACATTGGGCGAGGCGTATCCTGCATCTCGGGAAATAGAACCCGAGAGTCAAACAAGTCTGCCGAGGTTCCTCTTCAGGCGAATGGCCCATTTTGTGCCTGTGGCGAATCTTTGAGCTACGTTTGTTCTGCCAACATGATCATCATGACGCATTCACAAATTGAATTATGTTACTCTGCTAACCGGTCGAATGGTGTTCAGCTGCACAGCAGCCGAGACCCCCCCCCACAAAACGTTGCCTTTGAGATGGTGGCCTTTTCAGCTCGCATAACGAGTTTTGATGTGTGAGAACGCGGCTTCTTTCGACGGCCGAGCCGCAGAAGCATTACCTGGCCCGAGGCGTTGGCCTGCATCCCTGAGCCTCCACCGCGACGAGTACGAGGGGCGTAATGACTTAGCACAGGCTAGCTTGCACTCAAGGGTGCTTGCCAAAAGGGACATTGCAGGAAGAATGAACTACCTCCTCTGTATGCAAACATGATCGGCTTGCCCGTGTAGGCCTTTTAAAGGTTGCTACCCTGCCGCAGCTGGAAAAGCCAGAAATCGCCAGAAGGCCACCCAGAGGAGCAATTGTGGCCCGACGAACACTACCTCTCATGCACCTACGGAGTACTCAAACCTCGATCGAACCCACCTCGCCTGCACGATTATGCACCAAACCTCGATGTCGTCTCGAGGGGAAGCCTCGAAGCGGACACGTATGGGAACACCCATGTATTGGCTTGACTAGGTTCCAGCCGTCTGACAATCCACTAGGGATCCGGGATGTGTCCACTATGACCCCAGGACAGCTCTCCCGAAAGCGGGCCAACGACCGCGTCTCCCAGAGAGCCGTCCGAGCCAGAACAAGGGCCCACATTCTGCACCTCGAGCAAGAACTCGAAGAGCTTAAGAAACGTCGAGAACGCAATTTCATGGGCGACGATATTGTCATACAAGATCTTGTATGGCGAAACAAGGCGCTGGAGAATGAGCTGGGGCGCCTCCGAGAGAAGGCTTCGAGAACCTTAATTCGTGCGCTCCCGACCATGAGGAGTTGCCCCGAAGAAGGCGTCGCTCGGCACGTCCGTGGCACAGCACTAACCGACTTCTCCGACTGCGACGACTGTCAAAGCTCTGGAGATGACAACTTGTCTGGTGTGCAAATGTCGCCTTTGCCCTGTCACTACAGTACTCTTTCGGACTTTGAGAGTGACGCCAAACACGTTCCGAGCGACTGTGAGAAGTGGGCTTTGACCCTTCCCGAACTCGCAATCTCGATCCCTGCAAATCCCAACGACAGCAACTACGACGCTTCTCATTCTTCGGGCGATATCGATTGCTCGATGCTGTTGCCCAACCGAGGCCTGGATGAAACCTTAGGTGGTGACGGTGGCAAGTTGCTTTATGCCCAGAGTGACGCCGGCGCCAACGCATACATCGACATCATGCCGTCTGCAGTACTCGCAAGTGACATGGGTTGGACATTTACAGACACTCATGGATGCTCTCAGGCTACGTATGCATATGAGAATCATCCTGTGCTGGAGCGTTCATGGTCCTGTATTTTAAACTGGCGTGCTTGAGAGTGCAAAAAAGTCGTATGCTTCTCGAAGGTCATACGAACGTCGGCCTTGGCGCCTATGTGAGTGTACAAGCTCTTCCAATGAGAGACCTGTAACAAGCAATCAGAGTTTGAAGTTTCGCTTTCAGATGCAATTTTTGTGAGAGCAGAAAGTGATGAGAGGAAAGGTCTTGCGCAGTTGCAGGACCAGCGATGATAACGACAAGTAGCAGCGTGGCCAGGAATCGAGAGCGGCATCAACCCATCATGCCTCCCCCACGCGACGACGATGCAACACAGAAAAGGCCCGGAGTGGTCATGCGAAGTAGATGAGATGCTCAGTGCTTAGGCGCCTCTCTGCTTGGATTTAATGTATATTATAGATGTATGCTCAAATAAAACCGCCGGAGCCTGGTTGATATTGCCTCGGATGCTGGGATTGGTATCCAAATTGATTGGCGAATCCGTAGGCGTGGTATTTGTGTCCAATGCATACCGTGTCGCCCGCTCCTACTGATGCTCACTCCTGGAGCTTCCGAGCAGTTTGTATCAGGATGAAACATACAATGATGGAACTTTGTGATGAAGCAAACGTTACTCGCAAACTTCAGCCCAACATTGGCGGCTCCCGAGCCCTCGCTCAATGTCTTTGGATTGCGCAGCTAGACTCCCCGAGCAAATGTTCGTATTGAGCGAATCTGTCCTAGCCCTGCTTCTGATTCAACTCCTCGAGTTGAACATTACATAAAGGAGAAATGCTTTAACTCAAGGTAGAGATGAAACTTTGAACAATCTCTGCAACTCTCTCTGGGGCCTCCAATGGCAGTAAGTGGCCCACAGCCGGGACCACGACCATGGTAGAATGTCGAATAGCGGAACGCACGTCACTCTCAACCCTGGATACTGGTTCGACTACATCCTTCTCCGCGGCAACAATCATCACAGGTGCCTTGATGAGCCGTGCCAATGCTGAAATGTCCTCGCCCATGGCACAGGTTGGCCATGCAGCCTTGGCCCCACCAGAACCTCTCAGCATATCCGCCACGACAGACTCCAAGACCTCACTTGGTAGAGGATTTGCAGTGAGCACGTTTCGCGCAACGGATTCTGCGCTGTGAGCGTCATCGTAGGCATGAATTTGCTGGTCGCGCATCTCCCATGGCAGCGTGAGTGATGTCGGAGGCGCAGGACACAGCAGGACCAGGCCCCGCAGGCCGTCAATTCCCCTTCGTCCAGCCACGGCTTGGGCAACCTTCGCGCCCATAGAGTGACCGACAATGATGAATCGAGCCAAATGCAGGCGGGTTATGACTTGTTCAACATCCTCCGCAAGATCCATGATCGAGTACCCCGTTACGTTGTCTGGTCCAGTGGACCCGCCCCAGCCCCGGAAGTCTATGGCGATCGTGGGTTGCTTCCCTGCGACCTGCGAGTTGAATTTCGACCAGGTTGACGATGATCCGCCCCAAAAATGGAGTAAGACGATTGCCACATTTGGGGGGCTGATTGCCAAGGCTGCGTCGTCGGGCGTGGAGACCTTGACTCTCAGCCTCACATCTGGCTGAAGGTCAAAAACCTCGGTCGCAGTAGTGTATGCCATTGGATGCGGCTGCTCGAAGTTGCAGAGTGCAGTGGTCAGGCGATTTCAGTTTGCATGCGCTTCTGCGAGCTTCGGCCTTTGCGTCGTCATGTCACCTTTGATGCAAAGGGCAACAGCAAGTCTTGTACCTCTCTGCATGCCTCGCAGGTCGAAGCCGGTAATTTCGACGTCCCGCTTGCAATCACAGACTAGCTGTACGCGGTGATACCTGGATGTCCAGACACAAAGAGTTACGTGTTAGACTTTCGCGTTCGAGTTCATTCGGCCCCAGCAGAGAACCTTAGGTAGTCAGCATGTCGCCACTACCCGCTGGCTCAAATTCCGAGCCCGCTCGGAATACATTTAGTTATGGTCAGCGGCTTCGGCTGAAAGCTGCGCCGCAGGCGAGCATCGCCGGCCAATAATTCCCCATTCAGTTTCAGCTACACGATGTTCAAGATAGGTTGTAACGATTGATTGGATCTTACAAATTCGCCATAGCTGCCTTGAGAGGGATCCAGCGATGCTAACAGCTACTTACCTACTACAGTAGAGCGGCGGACCAGCCAGACGCCAACGCCGAAACACCCCACGCCGAAGCAGGCCGTGCTAAAAAGAATACTCGGGACCAGCCCCAACGCTTATTTAGCAGAACAGTGCGTCAGGGGACGACTTCTTGATTATTTGATTCGCGTACGTTGTATGTGCAGATGCGGCCGCTTTTCTCGCCGACAATCAGCGATTTTCCATCGGCCGAGAATGACAGCTCCGTGACCTGGGCCAGGTCGTTGAACTGCTCGAAGCCGAACCTGGGCCCGCTGTCAATGGCAAGCGCATCTTTGTCAGGCCAGCACCAGACTTCCCTCCCGTCAACGACGTCGACGATACACAGACATCCTCTGGCGCCAATACCCGCGCCACTCGCGTGACAATACGCGACGTAGCGGCAGTCTGGGGATATGCACGATGTGCAGTTCGGAATTGCAAATGTTCGCGTTGAATTGGCTGAGAGATCCCAGACGAGCACGTATCGGCATGGCACAAGCACAGGCACAAGGTTGTATCCTACGCCACCACGCGATGGAGGAACTGCCACTGTCTGGAAGGTGGCCGGGATCCAAATCGAAACGACGACGCTGCCGTACGTGGCCAGCTCACAGGGTATCGCCGTCTTTATCTCTTCGTGTTGCCAGGGCCTTGCCACCCTGAAAGGCTTGTGCGGGACGAGACCGCCATCGTTCGTGTCCCAGGCCATGAGTAAAGTTTCCTTCTCCGGGGGCGGGTGGCCCGGTCGTGGCGGACGAGGCCCAGCTGCAGCAACGAGGAGCGGACTGGTAGCTGATAAAGCGAGCTCCGGGAACTGGGGCACAAAGGGTAAGTTTGCTTGAGTGAGGTCGATGGACCGAGTTTGCGCAAAAGGCTTCTTTTCCAGAGTCGCCGTGTAGAGATCTAATGAGTTTGCATCGGCTCGGTACACCGCCAAAGGACTGCAGCCCTCACTGTAAGTCTCGCTTCGTCCTGCAGCCCAGCGATCGGCATCACTGATGGTTTGAAGGCATTTCTTCATTTCCCAGTTCCAGATTTCGATCCCTCTGCCAAACTTGGTCGCGATAGCAATCAAGCCAGATGCTTCGGAGAGGATGGAGTGGCTCCGGATCAAGTAGTCTCGAGATCGGGATTTTGCTTCCGTATAGGCGGAGAATTTTATGATGGCCTGAACTTCACCATCATCAATCGTCCAGATTTTAATGATGTTGTTGCCGTGTTTGCTGGCGAGAATGGCGGACGAAGGCGACGCATGCAAGAAATAAACACCGTTGTCGTTGCGTTTGTCGTCAGATACAAGAGTTTGTCCGCGGCTTAGTTGCAACATCGACGGCTTCGTCATGGACGACCTCGAAGCCTGCGCTTTTGGGACGAGGCGTTGCCGAGCCGCATCTGAGCTCTCGAAAGTGAAGGAGTGAGACGGAGCAGTGTCGAGATTAGAGGTTGCAGTCGAGGATTGCGAGTAGCAGCGCTCAATGCTAACGGAAGAGTTGCCAAACGAGTCTTGCGACTGCGATGAAATTCTCCCCGGGCGCTTTGCTTTCTGCGGCAGAGGTGGCAGCGGCTTATATGGTGGGGGATAGAGGCTATAACCAGATATGGAACCAGATGATGCCGACCCTCGGGGAGGCGTTTGCCTCACGGCCGTTTGATGAAGGGCACTTCCCCGCGACGATGGTCGCCTCGTTCTGACGCTCTCGTTGTCTGACGCGTCCATTTGGAGACCGCCGATCCCGCTGGCGAGAGTCGCAGCAAAGTCTTCGGAGACCGAGCGAGGCTCCAAGCCATGGTAGGACGGGGTTTCTCCCGCAAGCGTCGAACCTTGCTGGATCATCATGCTGTGCGGAGTTATGGGAGCAGCGTCGCCTCGAGCACGGGTGTCTCGGGTATTCATTCGGCGCAACGTATTTCTGCGATGCCGTTCAGAAGCCAATTCGAAATAAACATGATACTGACTGTTTCTGAAAGCTAATGTCGAGCAGCCGACACGCGGGGAAGGGGGCCACGCACGCTATTTGATCTATTAAATCGTCCGATGTTGGGGGATGGGGCTCCATGCCGGGGTTTAGTCTGGACCAACTTGCCCACTCGGCGGCTGTGGCGTCCAGGCTCTGGACCACGCAAGTCTAACGGCTCTTGCTTCCCCAGGGGTGACAGACGGCGCGCTCCTAAAGCAAGATTGCGCAGTCTGGCAGCGTTGGGTCATGTGCAGTGTCGCAGTGTCGGTTCATGTTGTGAGGCTCAGGTTTTCTACGTTGATTTGATCCCGCCTTCGTCTGGGGAAGCAGCATTGGCCAATGCCACACCCCCCTGCCGTCGGCTCCGGGGACCGAAGCATCACTTACATGTGCTCTAGGCCGAAAAGGCCCGAAGGCCACGATGAGCTAGAGACGGCATGAAACTGTGATAGGCCTGCCTGTACGCCACCCCGCCGCACGCCCAAACGGCCCGTTGAAAGGGAGGTTAGCCGCAAAATTTCTGCTGCTCGTCGATGGCTTCCGTCTCTCGTTGACAACGATTAGGATTAAAAGTTTGCGCTATCGATCCCGGGGGTCGGGGTCTAAGTGGCACCCTGGCCCACCTCAGTTCGGCCAGTCCAGCCGCCTGGAGCCCCGTCTCTGCGCTACCTCTGGGTAAGAACGTCTTTAAAAGCCCATTTGTCGATGTCAACCCCGCAACATGTGTCCCGCGTGCGGCCTCCCAGCAAATTTGGCGGAGTTCATCTGAATTTGGTCCCCTAACGTGCCCCCGAGTCATGCCTGCCTGTATGCAGCCCCACAAGAAGGGGAAGAGCAATTGCAGGCTCAGCGGCCGGAGCCGTATGTTTCCGCCTTTGACAAAGTCAAGGGCGAGCCTCCAAAGTCCATTGCAAGTGTGACTGGACGTCTCTCGCAGCGCCGAGGCAGCGCCATAGATCTTGCACCGAGAATCCTCCCCACCCCTAGATCATGCCGGCTGCTCCGTCAAGCTGCTGAAGCCGATTTGACGAACATAAGTCGTTGAATCTGGGCATCGTCTGCGGTGCAAAAGCGTCAAGCTGGGCAGATTCAGCCAACAGTGGCAACGGCAGCACGCGCAGAGGGAAGCGGGGCCTTGTCTACTTGCAATAATCACTTGCAGTATTCTACCGCCTCAACGACACCCGTCGCCTCAGTGCAAATTTTCGATAGAGGGTGCAGTGGCCGTCAGCTTGCGGGTTGGAAATAAGATGCCGAACTAAGAGGTCTTCTCGCCTGGCGGCATCCACCTCAGCCGCTCGTGGCCGTATTGAAGAGAGCTAATGTGCTTGGCGCAGGACGTCTTGCTCAGAGGTCGTGAGGAATCGAAGACGGGCCGCTCTTGAGGCGCTCCTAGCACAACTTTCCGGCTGCCCATGTCCCCGGCACGGCCGCAGTGTCGGTACGTGCATTTCATTGCGACTTCTCGCACCAACCGGAAGAGGGGCCATAGGCAAGGTCGACCCGACTGGCAAGTTGAACATCACTTCACGGCCTGCGCATGCCACGTCGAACTGCATTTCCCTTGGGAACGCTGCCCTGAGCTTACCCGTGCGCGGAGTGCCCCAGCGCTCGCCAACGGAACTGCTCTTGAGGTCCACTCCGGCGCGGCTCCGAAGTCGATCGGGGCGGCCCTGCCGTAGAGACTCGCCATAGTGGCGTTCGTTTTTGGCAGACCGATCCAGAGGCAACGAAGCATCACTTGCACACATGACATCTTTCATTTCGTGACCTTATATCATATTTATTTGTTTTGTTTTGTTTTGTTTTGGTTTTGAACTACTTCAACGTCTACCCCATCATGACCGCCCATTCGTCAACTTAAATCAAGGACTTCCCCGTTACCAAGCTATCTTGGCGAGAGGTCCGTTGGGCCAAAGGCGGACGATAAGCTTCCGGATCTCGTCCATGCAAAGCACCGCAAGCGCCAGCGGGATCGGAATGACCCAAAACTTGATGGGGACCGACGCAGTGCCGAACAGAGACTGGATGCCCGGTACCTCGGTGACGAAAATGGCAATTACAAGACTGATGAGTATGCTCAAAAGCAGCCATGGGTTCCGCCTCTTCTTGCTCACCGGGTCGGCCTGCAGAATGCTAAGACGACGGTTTCGCACCGCCAGAATATTGCCCCATTGCAAGATGACCAACGTCACAAAGTAGACGCATTGGCCCGTCAAGTTGAACTGGGTCAGCTCATCTTGCGTGTATCCGTGGAAGCCTTCGCTGTAACCCTCAAAGAGGAAAAACATTTCCGAGACGGGAATGCCAGCATATTGCCAAAAGTAAAGGAAGAACATGGAATGGGCAATGAGCGTCTCCATGGTTCCCGTGAATAGATACGCCTGAACATAAATCTTGAGGTTGATGAGATGGTCTCGCTTGTGGTTGCGGGGCGGAAGGGAGAGAAGGTCGAATTCCTCCTTCTCCATAATGAGCGACAGCGACAAGAACAGATCTGTGAAAACACAGATGATGATCATGAGGAAGGCGCTCAGCGGCAAAGGAACGCCGAAGAAGACGTTCAACATGACGGGCCAGATCTCAGACCAACTGCCGGCCGGCAGCAGGTAGGCAATGACCTTTTGTAGATTCTGGAAAACAAGACGACCCAGGCGAATGGCCTCGATGATGGAATCAAATCTGTCCAGCAGGATGAGATCCGCGGCTTCGATGGCCACATCGCTGCCGGTCACAACGGCGACACCAACGTCGGCAGCCCGCAGGGCGGGCGCATCGTTGACGCCATCTCCAGTGACTGCGACGACGTTGTCGCGCTTGCGGAACTCGTTGACAATGCGCAGCTTCTGCTCAGGGGTCGTGCGCGCGAAGACAATCTCTTCATATTCGCACACAATGTCCCAGTCGCCCAACGCCAACGTCGCCAGCGATGGCCCCTCAAGGAGGAGGCTGTGCCGGGTGCCGTCGGCTCGCGCATTGCGCAGCGCCTCGGCTGTCGGCCCCGACTTGGTCCTGATAGTTTCCGCCGTGTCGGGATCCGCCTCTCTTGTGAATATGCCAGTGTTGCGAGCGATGGCTGCAGCCGTGAGGCCGTAGTCGCCAGTGACCATGAAGAACCTCGCGCCAGCGCGGCGGCACTCGGCGACGGTCGCTGCCGTCTCGGGTCGGGCAGGGTCAATTATGCCGAGAATACCAACCACAGTGAGATCGCTCGTGGCATTGCGGGCCACTTCGTCGCTGAAGGCGTTGGTGTTCAAGGCCTGGGACGGGGTCATCGTCTTCTCGCACAGAACAATGACGCGCTCCGCGTTCCTCGACAGAGTGTCTTGGTAGAGCTTAAAGGCTTCTCTGGCAGAGGCATCCAGCTCTTGAATCGAGTTGGTCTTGCGGGACCAGTACTTGGTGCAAGAAGGCAACAGAACGTCGGGAGCACCCTTGACGAAGACACGGTATTCTTTTCCGATTTCGTCCGACGCAGACTCGCTATGCACGGTGAGCATCCACTTGTTCTTGGAATTGAACGGGATTTGGAACACGCGCGGAAGTGCCGTCGCCTCCTTTTCGCTCCTCCTTGTCGTCGAAGCAAATCGAAGGACAGCAGCGTCGGTTGCGTTGCCTTGGACTTGTCGGCTGGCGACGGGCAGATGCAGCGAGGCCGGGTCAAAGGTGGCATCGTTGCAGAGCAAAGCGGCTTGGTACAGCTTCATGATGCAAGCCTCTGTGTTTTCGCTGTCCAAATTGTACTGGAAATCGGCAAGCGGAATCGCCTCGTCGATGAAGGATGCCGAGTTGACGTGCATTTGGTTCTGCGTCAGGGTGCCGGTCTTGTCGGAGCAGATGACATTGACGCAGCCGAGCGTCTCGACGGTGGAGAGGCCCTTGGGCAGGATGCTGACGGCCTTCATGCGGCGCGCAACCATCATGAGCGTCAGAGCGACTGCGACGGGCATGCCTTCAGGGATGAAAGCGACGACGCATCCCATGACGTTGTTCAGCATGGCAACAACGTTCATGTAGGCGAAGTGGTCGCGTCTTAGCCAGCCGACCCAGACAAAGAGAATCAGCAAGGCCAGGACGACGGTCAGGCAGACAATGATGCGGACGAAGCGCCAAATCTCCTGCTGGATCAAGGTTGGGCGCTCCTCGGCGGAAGCCGTGGCCTTTGCAATGCGACCCATGACGGATCGGGCACCCGTCAAGACAACCATGCCGGTACCGCTGCCGTTGACCACCAAGGTTCCCATCAGCGCGATGTTGCGGCTCTCGAGGAAATTCTGGTCGGTCACATCGACGGCGCCCTCGATCTCGTCCGACTCACCCGTCAAGACGGCACGATCGAACCTGATGTCGCCAGAGTGGCTCAGGAGGCGGAGGTCGGCGGGCACTTTGTTACCGATCTGAAGAGTCACAATGTCGCCGGCGACAAGCTCGGTGGCCGGCAGCTTTTGCAACTTTCCCTCGCGGAGCACGAGGGCTTCGGACGGCAGGAGATCGGTGATGGACTTCATTGTGCGCTGGGTCGACCAGTCTTGAAAGGCCGAGAAGCCGGCCTGGAGCATGATGACGATGATGACAAGGATGGCGAGGGCGAGGTTGGTGGCGGATGGGGGGTCGCTCAGGGGCCTCCAGCAGATGAAGAAGATGATGACGCCGACCCAGAGGACTGAGCAGAAGCCGCCAAAGATGTAGCCGAGAATTTTCTTGGTGTAGTTGGTCTTGGCCTTGGGGAGCGTGTTCTTGCCATCGCGCGACAGTCTGATGGAAGCGGCATTGTCAGACAAGCCCTGGTCCTTGGCGACGTTGAGCTGCTGGCAGATCTGGTCGACGCTGAGCTCGTGATAGTTGAGGCTGGCAAAGTAGTCCTGGTCATCTTTTTTGATGGCCTTTTCTCCCGAGGATTCAGTGTCGACGTTGCGAGACTCGGCAACATTGATAGACAGGGTGCGGTATTCGATCTGGACGCCCGAGTAGGGCGAGGTGGGAAGGCCGGCGCGGGACATGGATGAAGAGCGGCTCAAGGAGCGTCGGCGGGACCTCGACCGAGAAGTCGCATCTCGGTCCCGGGCAGCAGCCCTGCCGCGGCCGGCACGAACATTACTCTCGGGGTCGAAAGTGATGCGCATGTCGCGGTCGGCCGCCTCGACGTCCTTCTCGGCCGCGTCGGGGGTGGTTTCGTCGGCCATGTCAGTTATGCTATTCTATCAGACGAAGTCGAATGCAACGTCGGAACAGGTAGCGAGACAAGAGGGAACTTTGCCGCGAGAGTGCGTCTGGAATGTCGGTGCAAGGGGCCGGTTGCGGTCGTCGACTGGGCAAAGGGGCGGTGGGCGAGGGGTGATGTGCAGACTGCAGAAAGGTGGGAAACCAGGCACAGTCGGTGAGGGCACCCTGGAGCGTGGCCTTTTATTCACATGTTGGCGATGTACTGCGACAACCTAAGGCTTAGACGTCCCGTGCGGTAATTTGGCCGGGGCAGCCTCTGGCGATGTAGAGTTTGGCGGCCATGAACCGGCGTAACAAATGGCGCATACATCCAAAGACAGCGGGCGATATCGAGGAACCAACCACAGAGCTGACATTACGTCGGGAATGCCTATTCGGGCAAGGGACGCACGCCAGCCCGTGTCAGCCCCATGGCTACGCGGCAAGGCCGCCGACCGACGTCTTGGCTGGCGGCCCCCAAGCGATTGCTCCACGGCTCCATCCATCCACCCACCCATGCCATCCACCCGCCTGACAGCGCACCCGGTGGGCCTGCTGGAAATTTGCCGAATCCATCCATGCTGATGTCTGCTTCGAATCACATGCAGTCCAGACCATTCTAGCCTGGGCGGATCAGCACGGCAGGGAGGCTGTGGCCTCGCCAATCCCTCGAACCGAACACGGGATGCCCGCCGCGGACACTGGCCGTGAGGGAATTTCGGCGCCGCAGCTGAGCTGAGCAGCCGTCGACGTGAGGAACGAGTCTTGGCAGCCGCAGCAGAGGAAGCGCCTCTGCCCAGGACCCGCGATGATTGCCTGTTGCGGCCAACACGACGGCCGGTCGGTCCCAGTGGGCCTGCGCCTTGGGCGGCGCCTGCTCAGGGCGCCCCGGTGACTAGCAGGCTTGTCCTGCAATCAAATCGTCAACTAAGGCGAGAATTTTCGTCACGGCCAGCCACGTTTGGGCGAGGGAAAATTTTCGAGCGAGGGGGGACAGACCTTGCCGCCACGGGCGGTACGAGGCGAGAGCTCGGGACTCGGCAGCGGAAAATTCGAGCCGGTTGATGTCATGGCTCAAAGGGGACGCAACCAACCAACACAGGCGACGGTCGGTCATTCCAGCCCTCGATGCTCTGCAAACAGCCCAGCATGAATGATGTTGCGTTGCCACAGGACGCGATGCATGCGTGGCGGGGTGCGGTGCACGTGGGAGCGAGCCATCACAGGTACAGACAGTACTGCAATGCGGTTATGCCGCGCTCTGCCGCCCGCGCGGGACGAATCCGTAATTACTGGCGGACTGAAGGGATTTTCCCTTGCCCGCACCACCCTGAAAATCCAATCCTTCCCAGGTTGTTGGTACCAGCAACTCACCTACTGTACGGCCGGGTGCGTCCCCCGGCCTGCCGCTTCCAGCGTGCCCCATCATCATCATCATCATCATCATCACCACCACCACTTCCTTGACACGCCGCCGCCTGCCCAGGCCGAGCCGCATCCAGCGCACGCGCCAACGGCGGCTGCACAGTATTGCTTTGCCGGTACGGCATCCCGTTGGTCGACGTCCAATATATTGACTGCATTACGCTCGCGTGCCACTTATAACGCTGTTGCCGCCCGTTGGGGGCCAAGGCCGTTCTCCCACCAGTCCATGCCAAGCCAGGTCCGTCGTCGCGAATGCTACCCGTGTGTACCCACGAATAGCACGGAGCGGCACGAAAGGAGTCTGTGCACGCGCCATCTCGTGCCAAGCTTTCGTTAAGCCCTATGCAACTTGGCAAGTTCCCCACCCGCAGCTATCAGCGCTGACGGCTCTCCAAACTCCATCACCGCCCCGTCACACATGACCGCGACTCTGTCGTAGCGCCAAAGATGCCTCAGCCGGTGCAAAATGGCCACAACAGTCGACTCGCTAAACTCGGAATCGATGAGCCCTTGGATGACCCGCTCCGTCTCGCTGTCCAGGCTGCCGGGCGTCAACCTGAGCCCTCGTTTGGCGCCGTGGGAAGGCGTCGTGTCGCACTCACCTGCTCGTCGCCTCGTCCAGGATCAGAATTGGCGACTTCTTGACCATTGCGCGGGCGAAACAAAAGAGCTGCTTCTGGCCAGCAGACCAGGCCGCTCCGTCCATCTCCTTGTCCAGCCCGCCCTCGTCTGCGAGCAACGGCCAGAGACCCACCCGTTCCAGGGCCAGAATAAGCTCCTCGTCTGGTATCGCCTCCGAAGCGTCAATGTTGGATCGCACAGTCCCCGGGAACAGAAATGCATCTTGAGAAACCACCGTGATCCGAGCTCGTAGGTATTCGCATGGCACTTCGGATATGTCGACGCCATCGATGCGGATCTGACCTTCTGTCAAATCAATCAGCTTCAGCAGGCACATGACGAGTGAACTCTTGCCGCAGCCCGACCGGCCGCAGATGGCAATGTGCTGCCCATGCTTCACCGACAGGGAGACTCCCTTTAGAATTGCCTCTGCATCTGGCCTTCGCCATGGGTTAGTGATTGCAGTGACATGCGTCCACAAGTCAGGAGCACTCACCGGTACCTAGCAACCACGCCGGCCAATTCGAGTGTTCCAGCTCGTGGCCAGTCCGCAGGCACGTCAAGACTCTCGGTCGTGCTCTCTTCGCGGTCCGTCTCGTCCACAAAGCCCTTTACTCGAGCGACAGCACCGACGCTCGACTCCAGCTTCGTCCAGGACTGGATGAGTCGCGCCAAGGTTTCGCTGAACCCCACCACCATAACCAAGCTGACACCTACGCTCCCAGCACTGAACTTGTCCCTCCAGACAACGACTGTCGTGACGAGAATAGCCGCAAGCGCAGCTACAATGCAGTCTAGCACAAACCCGAGCCAGTGCTGGATGCAGCTTTGCATATACACGGGCCGCAGCGATGCGTCGATGCGGCCATAGTGGCGCTTCAGGTAGTCGGCTTGCCAGCCAAATGCGCGAATGGTTATCGCACCGGCTATCGACTCAGTAAAGTGTGTATACAGTGGCGCCTGGGCTTCGATGCCCAGCAAGCGGACCTGACGGGACGTCTGGAGATAGAAGCGCTGCAGCGTGTATAAGACGATGCCGAACACTGGAATGGCCACCCCAAGATACTGAGAGAATACTGCAAGCACTATGACTTGTCCCAAACACGAGAAGGTGGCTGCAGCACGTACTCAGTAAGGCATCTGTACATTGCGCCGGTGACTGAGAACCTACTAGATGCGTAGTTGATCATTGCCGCCGGCAGGTCCATGTCGATGAGCTCCATGTCCTGGCTGAATCTAAGCACACCGGGTGTCAGTATAGTCCGAGGCCAATAACAAGCTCGGCACCCACCTGTTGAGAAGGGTTCCTGCGTCTGTGGCGGCAAAGAAACGAAATGGTGCTCTAGCTATCGTGTAAGTTGCGCATGCGCCAATCAATGGCGGGCTGGCTTGCAAGGGGCGAGCGCACCTGAGAGTGGCTTCGAGAAGGTCAGAGTGTAGCTGTAGAGCCGAATTTGATATCATCGAGATGAACCCAACCCTATTTTGCCGTGAGCTGCTCATTCGTGCCATGATCAGCCAGGTGTAGCTTACCAGGCAGTAATACAAGCGCTAGCGGTGCCCAGGATGCCAATCGTGGCGTAGATGCCCAAATACATTCCCACGTCTTTGTTTGGCTGTGCAGAATTAGCGCCGGACCACCACTTGACCCAGATGACTGGTAACTCGGTCAGCGCTGTGCTTGCTGTAATTGTGGATATGGGAAACTTCATACTAGAGAATTCCGTGCAGAACGTCCAAAGTATCATGAAACCGATGAATAAAGCCACAGGGACATGGCCGGAGCAAGCGAGGTAGTACTTGTACACCGACATGTCCCCTTTTTTCCGCGATGCATTGACAGCTGGGTTGTTGTATGTTTCGCCCTCTTCAGCGGACACATCGTATTTGTTCGAGTCCTCCCGTCTACTGTCTTTCTCAACGACTTCGGGTTGGGGTCCACTTTGGGACGGGGCTTCGACTCCCGCGTTGTATGCATAGCCTTCGTTTTGGACCAGATCTTCAGGAGTGCCAGAATCTACGATTTTGCCATTGTCAATGATCAAAATCTTATCTGCTAGTCTCATGATGTCTCCTATGCAGCAGTTTTGGCCCAGGTCAGTAGAAGGAAAAAGGCGGCAGGGATTATCACTCACGGCTATGGGTGGTTACGACCACCGTCGCCAGCTGTCTGCGCAAAAGCCCTCCCTTTCCGATTAAGCAATGTGAGACTCGACGAGCAGTGCGGGCATCCATGCCACTAAATACGTCATCAAGAAAGACTGTTTCTCGTTTGGCATAGATAGCGCGAGCCAAAGCCTCCATTATGTATGAGCGTTACTGCAACGTCACAAGGGGAGAATATGCTCGACACTCACTATGCGTTGCCTCTGGCCGCCGCTCAAAGTCAGGCCTTTGCTGCCTACTGGCGTTAGATCTCCCTTCCGCAGTTGGCCAAAGTCCCTGTCGAGGTCGCAGGCAGCCAGGACACAGTCGTACCAAGCTTGATTGTAGGCCGACGTGCCGATGACGTTTTCACGGATTGTTCCATTTTGTAGCCACGGCTGTTGAGAGCAGTACGCCACGGCTCCAATGTCGCTTACCGTCGCCGCGTAGTTGGCTGGCACTGATGGTCTGGCTCTCAATTCGCCCAGCAGAGCTGTCAGAAGGGCAGTCTTTCCGCTGCCAACTTGACCGATAATGGCGGTGACCTGCCCGGGCTCGATCTTGACTGCCAGGTCTTTGAGAATAGCTGGTCCTTTTCCATTCCATCCGAAACCTTCACCTTGCAACATGATGGCTTGCTTTGTGGCCCTTGAGCCAGTGGCATCCATTACTGACCACGCCTGAGCATCGATGCTTAGCTGGGCATGATGCTGTGCAAGGCTTGAACTTTTTCCGTCTTCTCCGAGGCTCAAACGGTAGTTGCAGTATTCTTGAATGCGGTCGAAGCTACCAATGCATTGAACCACCATCGGAAGGCTCTGCACAAACTTTACTACCGGCGTCGTCAACAACGAGATTAACGCGATTGAGGTGAACGCCCGCGCTGTCAACAGCGACTCATTCTTCCAAAACAGAGAAATGATAACGTAGACGGCAAAGGTAACGACCGGCGCTAAATTGATTGGCGTAAGTGCTGGCCGGTTTCGTCAGCTCTGAACCGAGAAAATTTGTGAAGTGGCGAAATGCAAAGCGTACATAGCAGTATCGTTGTGACAAGGAGCTTTCGGAAACTCTTTGACGTGTCAATCTCACTTTTACGGAGGCCCTGTATTGTGGTGGACATGACTTGCGAGAGCCCTAGCATCTTGACGGCTTTCATGTCACTGAGAAACGCCGAAGTGGCTTGTAGGCGTCGCTCGACCTTTTCAACCCACCGACGTTGCGTAGTCTTGGCCGCGAGCGAAACCTTGGAAGTAATGCCGACAGAAACTAAAGCCGTCTTGTTAATTAGCGGAGGTTATTGTATCAAAGCCTTGAGATGATTAAGTGTCCCACCTACCAAGCACAAGGACAATGGGCGCGAGGCAGGCCAGAGACAGCTGCATCCCGAGCAGCCAACTGGCGATGCAAATGTCAAGAGTCGAGCCCCACACCTCGTGAAAGAGTTGTAGCCCGTCGACTATGCGCTGAACGTCTGTGCCCATCAGAGTTACCGCCGTGATTTCGCCCAAGTCGGCGGCTCTAGTCTGTAGCGTTCGCTCGTACACCAGCGCAATAAGCCCACCTCGCAATCTGGCAATAAAACGGGAGTGTTGGTACTGGTAAATGGAGTTTGAAGCCTATCCGTTGAGTTTCGAGTGAGTTGGGGGCTAACAAGACGTGAAAATCGTAACTCACTGCAATGCCCAAGTAAACCAATATCCAAGCGCCGAGCAAGCCCTTTCCATAGTCTTCTTCTTCGCCCGTCTCGTCTACAAAGGTAACAGTAGTGCTAACCAGAAATGGTTGTGAAAAGGTAAAGGCCGTCAAACAGAGTCGAGGGACTATGGCTGAGAGGAGTGATGGCGCATAGCTGTGGAAACAAGCACGCAGCAGGCTATGGCGAAGTCGATGATCATCTGAAGAGCGTACAGCCTTAGAGAGGGCGCAAAGAGCTCACGGGTCTTTTACTTACACCCACCCCAAGTTGCCACAAGCTTTTGGTGTGATGTGCAGCTCTTCAGCTTAGCATCCATAACTGGCAAGTCGCCGGCAGACATGATTTTAGCATGGCCTGCTCGAAATGTGCTCCAAAGCCAGACAAAGCTGGTTCTGCTCCAAATACCACTGTAAGTCTCAGGTGCTTCAGAGGTCTTCAGTGCCGCCTTGCTCCTGTTCAGGTCCAGAAGAACAGCGATCGTCAAGAATGCTAGGGCGACTGTCATGGCGATCGGCTCGCGGCCGTCCCGCAAAATCAACCACAGCGTCCGCACTCGAGCAATACCACAAAGCATCGATATCGCCAGATACAGACTGAACACGGTCGAAGGGCGGGTCAACCGCAGGTGATCCATGCAGCACAACACAATCGCCGCCATAATGGCCGTGCAACCCACCACATCGGCGGCAAGAGATGCATCTGTGGCAACAACGCGGTTCTCAACTCGAAATGCAAGGAATGTCAACCGAGTCACGAAAAGTCCCACCAATGCGACCTGAAGCAGCTCGTCAGTCCAATTGCCCGAACGTGATGTGTTTCGGACCACAGCATAACTTACCACCTGGGCCACCAGCAACTTGTAGCCTGGAGAACAAACGCCGGTGTTCCGAGGCATGCCAATGATTTTTACCAACGCGAAAAGAATAAAAATTGCGTCTGGCATGCATGCGAGAAAATAGTCTTCAAATTGGAGAGTAAAGTCGAACGGCCGACAGTTGGGGTCTATGCGAGGGCCAAACGACCGCTCGCTACCATAAGGACACACCATTTCACGTCGTCATGAAAGTCTATCTCTTGATTTTTCCGCGCGATCAGTGAGCCCAACTGACGCACTTTATAACATGCCTCGCCGGTTGCAGGACGCGTCGTGAATTGATGCCTGTCTGATTCGCAATGCGGGGACAGGTTCTTTTGCATCTTGACCCTGTACTAACGAGCAGGCTGACACCCCGACGCGCGGTTTGCGATGGGTTCATAGAGTACACGATAGCGACAGAGCCGGATACATCCCCATTTGGACAATACGTAGCAACTGTAAGGGTCTGGAAATTCAGGCAGACCAGCTTGCGCCTCTGCAAGATTGGTGCGTGCATTTGTCGCAAACTCACCGGTGCTTTATAAGCGAATTTGCCAATTTCCGACACATTGCGAAGTGAGTCTATTGGTGCTTTGAAACAGTATCGGGTTTATTCGGCATTGTAGCCTCGCTTCATGTTAAAATGCTGTTAAAGAATCAGTGCGTGTTACATAGCCCTCGAGGAAGACGTTGGTGCCAAAGTGAGATTGCAAGTTCAAAGAATATCGGTGATTCAAGGCAGTACGATGCTCTCTCGAATGTTCATACAGGATTCGCATAGATCTCCGGCCATGTTGGGGGTTGGCCTTACGATGACAGCCGGAATGCTCTTGCAAGTTGTGCAATTCGGCCTCGTCTGTCGGGGCACGAAAGGGAACAGTCTTGCGACCGGGAATGGTGAATGTCTCTGCAACTCGTGACACGACTCACACAATTATTGAAACCCCCATGCTCAGAAGGGATTAGAGGTCAATCACCTTGACACGAGATCTTTCCTATGCTCATTCACAAAGCAGAGGGTCGCATAATATGCAGAGCATCGTACACACTTGAGAGGGAGACCCCTTACTTCTTGACCTCTTCAATAACAGAACCGCCCATCGATCAGTCCCCACTTATTCGTATCCAGCGCTCACGCAGCTTCACTCGCCCATCGACCAGCACTTCAGGCGTTGAGATGCCCTGATTATTCAAAAGCCCGCCGCGGCGATGGCGTGGTTTAAGCGCGTGTTGAGGCTGTTGTCCGCTGCACGACGGGAAGGAGCGAGCACTGCCCACGAAGCCGCCGGCGTAAAGGCACCGACAACGTTGCTATCCTAGAGGCAGTGAAGGCTCGGCTCGGCAATCACCTCGCCGCTCGCTGTGGGGCCAAAGACGTTGGCGTTGTAGTGGCTCGGATGCAGATGCTAGGGATGCTGATGCCAGAGATTGACGTACGGGCAACGCTGGGTTCTCCAGAGAGCAGACTCAGACCCAATAGTACTAAATACGGAGCGTCTCCAAGAGTTTCAGGATTCTCGGTTGCTGCACACTCGGGATAGCGACATGCCGAGTCGATATTAGGGCTACGCTCTAATGGACGATGTGAAGGATGCACAGTGTGCAGCATGTAACTTGGCGTGGGTTCGCTCGGCCCAGAGCACGCTACGCTGTCATCGAAACTCATGCAGTCCTCAAACTAGGGAATAGCTCGACGTAATAAGATTTTGGCTTGCCAGCCAAGCACAGCCAAACGTGAGCTTCGTTCCGGTGTTATACTACACATCACTCGAGACAGCTACCACGCCTTGCGACTCCGTACAGGGCACAGATCGTACCCTACAGTCTGGGATGAACGTACCCGCACGACGAGCTGCGCTGAAAGCAGTGTGGATTTGCGTGGCCTCACATGATCTCGACCGGCTTACCCTTCGTTCATTTTTTTCTCAACTTCGTATCTTCTTGAATTACCCGTGCCGCGTGTGCCTGTGTGCCGTGTAGCCTTCTGCTCCGCCATTCTACATCTCTCGGTTGCAACAAGCTGAGTCCACGTCTATAACTTCATCACCAATGTCTCATGGCGGCTCTTTGCAATACCGCTGCGTATCTTCTGCGGCTGGTGCCAAGCCCTTCGTATCCCACCTGCCAATAATGTGCTCCAAGACGCAAAGCCGTTGATGTGGCTCGCCCAGCTACCTGGGGAGACGACGGCCTGCTCCGCTGCTGTGGATCCCGAAATTCGGAAACGCAGAAGCACGGCACCCCATGCGCCGCAAAAAAAAGTTGAAGGTAAGAGTGCCAGTTTTCCTGCTGCATGCTGCATTGACCGTCACATCTTGGATTGCCGGCTTCCGGATTGGTCGGTGGCTGTATCTACAACGCGAGACCCTGGTTTCCCCGCATTCAACCAAGAGCCTCAGTGCTCAACTCCTCTCCCCGAAGATTCCGGCAGGCCAACGATTTCCAACATTCATCACTCTCGGCACCATAAGCGAGCGTTTGCAGCTGTTTCATTGATGAATCTACTTCAGTCTATGACTTGTCTATCGGTTTTCTGCCCTTTTCTCTGCGTCTATGTATTCTACGGGTCGCCCTCCGGTTTTCGTCTCCAGTGTCTCCAATCTCCGAAACAGCGAAGAGATCAGGTCAGTCAAGTCTCGACCATGATGGAAAAAACAAACAGAAACAAAATCATGATGCTGCGGACCGCTTCAAAAGGTCAAAACAACGTTTTCAACGCCAACCTCGCACACCCTCCCACAATCTCGATGCCCTGATGCCCGATCTTACTCGGCTTTCATCGACGACGGCTTGGTCCCCAGGCCATTGCGGTTGCGGAAGAAGAGAATGCCCTTGCCTGCACCCTCAGCCCCTTCACTGGGCTCAACCCATTGGCACATGCGGGCGCTTCGCCACAGGGCACGGATGAAGCCCCAGGCGCCATCTTTCGTGTCGGCACGGTAGTGCTTGCCCATGATTGGGCGGATGGCGTCGGACGCCTCGTCGGCGTGGTAGAAGGGAATGGAGCTGACATAGTGGTGCAGGACATGGGTCTCGATGATGCCGTGTAGCAGTTGGCGGCCGATGAATCCCATCTCGCGATCGATGGTTGCGGCAGCACCTCGAACGAAGTTCCACTCGTCTGGGGTGTAATGGGGCAGAGACCCGTCCGTGTGCTGGAGGAAGGTAATGGCCACTACGATCGGAGAAAAGTCAGCATTAATGCCCAGGAACATTGGGCAGCGGGAGACGACGAACCTAGCCAGTGGTTGATCCAGAGATACGGAAGAAAGTACCAAACGGCCATGTTGTACCAACCAAACGTGTTGCCCAGGTACACGAGGGCGGTAGCGGTGATGGCGATGCCGATGTCGCTGAGGACAATGAGCTTGGCATCCTTGGCCTCGTACAACGGGCTGCGAGGGTCGAAGTGGTTGACGCCGCCGCCATAACCGTTTCTCTTGCCCTTGCCGCGACCCTCACGCTGGCGCTCGTGGAAGTTGTGGCCGGTGACGTTGGTCAAGAGGTAGTTGGGCCAGCCAATGAGCTGCTGGCCGATGAGCATGAGCAGGGTGTAGACGGGCGTCTCCTCGGTGAGCTCAGCGAGCTCATGGGCCATGCGGCCAACGCGCGTGGCATGCTGCTCCCTGGTCCGGGGAACGAAAACCATGTCGCGCTCCATGTTGCCAGTGGCCTTGTGGTGCTTGCGGTGGGAGATTTGCCAGCTGAAGTAAGGGACGAGGAGGGACGAGTGAAGAACCCAGCCGGTGATGTCGTTGACGAGGCGCGAGTCGGAAAAGGCGCCATGGCCGCACTCGTGGGCAATGACCCAGATGCCGGTGCCGAAGAGGCCTTGGAGGACGGTGTAGACGCCCCAGAGCAGGGCGCGGACCGGTGTCGAAGAGATGTACTCGGGGGTCACGAAGTTGTGGAAGACGAGGAAGGTGGTTGCCAGGCAGACAAGATCACGCAGGATGTAGAGGTAGCCCGTCGCGGCAGAGCGCTCGAAGCAGTGCTTGGGGATGGCATCGCGAATGTCCTTGATGGTGAAGTCGGGGGGCGTGAACTCGTTGCCGTACGTGTCGATGAGGCCCTTGTACACTGGCTTCTCGGCCACGTCAACCGACGACAAGGATGACAGCGAAGTCGAAGAGGGCGACGGCCGGGGCGAGTCGGACGGCGAGACAGCTGCTGAGGACTCGGAGTCTGTGACTGCGGCCGAGGTCGCGGTACGGCGCAGGACGGGGTTCCTGGGGAACGCAGAGGATACGGAGGCCATGGCGCAGGCGTACTGGAATCTTCTGCTCTGCAGAAGAATCGAATGCAAAAACGAAGGGGAGGCAATTGGACTTGGCCGGGCTTGATATAAACGGAGGGAGAGAAGGGGGACGGGCAGAGAGGCGGAAGTTATCTCTAGGCAGGGCGTGTCTGGAAATTGTTGGGGTCGCAAGGTCGTGGGGCCAGCACTGTAATCTGAACCACCCACGGGCAAATGGCAACAGCAGGCCGAGGATAGGCAGATCAGATGATGTCGAACGTTCTTGATCCCCGCCAAACGTTAAATCCACGGTGCTGTACGCGTCCGGGTCGAGCAATTGGCTGTCCTGGTGCGTTGGTTGGAACAGGAGATCGGGAACAGGCGCTGCCGCGGTTTGGGCAGGCACTCGAGATAATAAGGGGCAAGCGAAGGCACACCGCTTCAGCTTCCAGAGCAGTGGCAAGATGGGTCTTTTTTTTCTGGCCTTATGCACAGAACTAGATGCTACCTACGGACACTCCGTACATGGGCAAAGTACAGGGTCAAACGGAGTCTCCGTGCAGATTTGTGCCCTTTTGATTCGAAGCGGGACAAGCGCATCGCGTCAAGCCATCCGGGGGTGTGGCCGCAGCGAGCAGCCCCAATTGGGCAGGGTCTTGGCCGCCTGTTTCTGAATCGCGGGTGCTCTGACTGGCCTCTTGGTGATTGAACGACAGCGAGGCCGGCTCCAGGAATCTACCAGCCGCAATTCACATTCTCTGCTCCGTACTGTAACGAGAGAGCCGAGGAGCCTACGAGTTACGGTTCTCCAAGCACAAGCTGGCCAACAAACACCTGGCAGTGACGGGGGGCCGCCGCTCCAGGAACTGACGGCAATGCATGTGACGCCGAACGACAGAAGAGGCTTATGAGATAAGCGGACGATGGCGGCATGCCGCATTGGCGTGCTGATCGGGAGGCGCGTAGGATGAATCAAAGCCCCGTCATTGGACGTCGACAAAGCTCCGTGCAGTTACGGCAGCTCCTGTGGCTGCCTCTCTTCACATGAGCCATCGAACGACCACCTGCAGATGTCGAGTTCGCCCAACATGAATTGCAGCATTTGCCCGCCATTCGTCGTCTTTTCAGGCGAACAGCCGGTGGACAACTGGCTGGCCGGCTGGCTGGCTGACCAGAGTGCCTGCAGTCTTTGGCCTTCAACACGTACTGGGAACGTGGAGAATTGGGCCCTTGAGGGGGCGAACAAGGGAGCTTGCCCCAGGGTCCCGTACGATGAGGGGTCCACCCACCGTTTTGGGGTGTACAAAAGCGAAATAAGGTAACCTTGCGTATTGCCGAGCTTGTCGACGATGTGAATGAAACTCGCCGTCACGGCTGCAGACTTTCAGCCAGTCAGCCAGCCAGCCAGCTCGTCATCAGCGATACTCCATACGGGCTTGTGCATGTACAGCGCAGCACAATAGTTCGGTGCGCAGCGCGACTTGGCGGGTGTTGATCAGATCCGCATTCATCGCCACTGCAGCCTCCACCTGTACAAGAAGCAACAACGGAAGGCATGGCGCAGTCTCAGGTTTTCAACAGTCCAAGGCCGAGGCCCTTTGATGTCGTTGCGCCGCTGCAGCTCGTTCGAAGTACCTATCCTAGTAATGATCTTTGTACACGTATCCTCGTCGTGTAGTCGAGAGTGGTCTGGTCCGGCCTGGTCTGAACGCGGTCGTGTCACTTACACGGAGGCCTCAGCTCTCGCTCCTTCATGGACCGACGCCCTTGGAATCAACAGTGGAGCCCGGGGTCTTGCAGACTCTGCTGCTCGCCGCTCTTCTTCTTGCACGAGTAATTACTCATTTCGCCGCTCCCCTCTGGGCCTGGCAACCAGATCAGGCCAGGTAAGAGGGAGAAAAACTTTCTGTTGGGAAATTTGTTGAGCTCAAGGCCTAATCGATCCCGCGGCCCCGCCTCCAGTGGGGCCTCCCTTCGCTTCCCCACGTGCGCCCCCACTTCCAAGGGCGCCTCCGTACCTGCCCCCAAGCCCTGGTTGGCCCGAGCGCCCGGATCGCATCCCTGCCGCAGAGCCGCCCGCAGCGCATCGTAGGGATGGCGTGCCTAGCTTTGCTACGATGGGACTGGGGAGCACGAGAGCACACGACAAGCATTGAGCGGCAGCTGTCAGCGAGCCGAATTTCTTGTGCAAAAAGCATGTGATAATGCCAGCACAACTTGCTACCCCCGTACCTTGTGGCATGAGCGAGTGTGGAGCGGGCGTCTGAAGTGCGTTTGAGTTGGCAGACGTTGCCGCCGAAGCAGACAAAGAGTGCTCGAACAGTCACGGCTTGCACGGGTAGTTGGAACCCTCCAGGCACGACGCAGTGCAACTTTGCTTCCCATTCAGGCGAGTCGTTGTTGATGCTGTTCGCCGTGCCATGCAGTCACTGCCCAGCCAGCTCCTGGCGTCACCCGCACCTACCCTATACTTTGAGTATCTCACAACGGCATGCGCTCAATTACAACGAACCTCGGATGAAAACTTAATGGTCGACATGGATTCTTCGTCGTCTGTGCTGTCAAGACGCGGGTTCAATGGTAGCGTCACATCTACCCGCGTCACATCTACCTAGCGCACCGTGACGGAAAATCTGACATAATGCGCTTGAGTATAATCACTTACACGTATTGGTGACGCCATCACCAAGGAGAAGTAGTACGGCATTCGTAACAGCCCACGTCCGAACCTTCACCTCATTAACTCATCACTACAAGACTTTGTGGCCATGGAGACTACAAACTTGCTTGACGCAATCATATCCTCATTGTCGTCGTCATTATCGTCAACTAACACCTCATAATACCCAAGAAATGAACGCCAACTTGCTCCCCATGAAACACCCAGCTCGAACGCTGCCTACTCCATGAATCGTGAAACAAAAGCATCATGCGCTTCTTCACCACGGCACCATCTTGCCATCGCTCTCAATCACCTGTCGCAGCCGCTGGGGCATGAAATCAACCCACACGTTGATGCGCTCCTGGGCCAGCATCTCTGCCCACGCCTCTCGCGCCGCCTGCCGGAGCGTCTCGTCGTCCCAGTCCCGCAGCGGCTCCTCCCGCTGCCACTGCTTGTGCGGCGGCCATAGCGAGTCGAGCGGGCTCAGGTCCGGGCAATCGCCGCAGCTGAAAAAGTGCCGCAGGCCGGCCGCCTCCTTCCACTGCTGCACCGGGTTGACCTTGCTCAACCCGCCGTGGCCAAACGCCTCGACGTCCTCCTCAAGCACAAATGTTGTCTTCGCCGATGGTGCCTGAACCCCCTCATCGGCCTGCGACCATGACTTCGCGGCCCGCAGCCACGGTTTCACCGTTTTCTCAAGCACCTTGTCTAGGTAGTCGGCCATGCTGATGATGCAGGAGCCACTGGGGCTGGTCGACTCCTCGTAGAATACCAGGTCGCTCTTGAAGTCGTACCCTGCTGCGGCCCACGCGTGCACCCGCTTCACGTCCCGGGGCCAGTTCGCCTCGGGACGCTGGTCGCACGCAGGGCAGAATTTCTCACCCGGCCGCGGCAGCAGCCGCATCTTGCCGTCGAGACCGAAACCAAAGTGCAGCTCGATGCTGAAGCGCACAAACCGCCAGTCTTGCGCCTGCGGGTACATGTCGAGCATGCGCCTCGCGTACTCGACTCGCTTCTCCCGGCACTTGGTGTGCACTAGGGAGCGCCCACAACCCATGCAGCGGCGATACCCCAACGTACCCATGGTGCGATGCAGCGTCCGCGGGTTACACGTTAGCTCGACACTGGCCGCCTCGGCCAGCCCAGCCCAGTTCAGGCCGACATGCTCGTACTGCTCGTCCCATAGCACGACCTCCATCTTCTGCTGGTCGGCTTCGCTGACCTTGGCTGGCCGACCCCGCGTCTCCTCCCACTCCGGATCGTTGCGCTTGGACGGCGGTAGGCTTAGAGCCGCATATCCCTGGGATCGCGACAGGTCGAAGTGGCGGAAAATGGCCGACTTGTTGACGGGCAGACCTTGCGCCTCGAGGTATGAGATGGTACCACGGACCATTGCCTTTTTCGGCGTGTCGCCATGCTTATAGCCGGCGGCGGGCATGCTGGGCCGATCGGCCGCCGGAGGGCAGCAGCAGCTCGAACAAGGTGAGCCGTGGACAGAAGTGGTGTGTGGGTGTTTTTGTCTGGCCCCAAGTGGACGAACGTGTCGGTAGCGCGTCGTCGAACGAGGCATAGCACGAATCACGTGACACCGCCTTTATCACGACTACTTGCCAGGGGGGTCGCGCAACGTCGCAGAACAATTGCTTTGCTTGCGGCTGAATGTGTAAAGCGTTTCCTAAGTATGTATGCCAGTTGCTCAAAGCTCTAGCCGTCGCTGCGAGCTCAGCATCAATGCACCTGAACCAAGCTTCTGAAATCCAACGTGCTTGCGCAGCCCACTGCCCGTTTTGGCAGAATGATTAAACATACAAGTATCACATCGTCTGTCCACAGCCAAGCGTGTGCGAATTAACGACAAATCCAATCCGCCTTCCGCCCGTATAAACAATATGCAGGTACCAATCAATGACCGCTTTTCCTTCGAAACAAGGCTTGTCGAGACAACGCCAAGCACGATCGACCATACGTGCCTCCGTCTATACCTAAATATACATACCGCTGTGAACCAGGTAAAGATTACTGCGTCATTAATTGTGGATTATCACTGAAGAGCTGTGGCTCTTCTCAAGCCTTGCCGGCCTCGCGGACAGACCGCATGAAGCGATCCTCAGCCCCGACCTCCCCGACGACTCGCGTTGACGATCTGGCATTTTCGGATCTCGACAAAACCGCCTTCACCTCGTCTACAGTCTTACTGCCGAGCAGCGCCATCTCGCGGGACAAGAGCACGGCCACGGCGGCACGGACAAGCAGGGCATCACCCTCAAATACGTACACGTCCCACAGTCTGGCTGCTTCGTCGATGGCCAGATAAGAGGTGAACATGCTCGTGAACAGATCGTCGAGATAGAGCTCCGGCTCAATGTCTTGCATACCGTTCGTGAGATGCTCGTAGAGGGCGCTCGACTTGTGTCTGAGTGTTTGCATGACGAGATTGTACGCCGAGGCTTGGGCGCCTAGATCGGATGTGTAGAAAGACAGAGGCAGCGGCCGGTTAAGAACATTGGCGAGGGCAATGAATGCTGCTTCCGGGTTCGGGAGGTTCAGCAAGAGCAACGCCGCAATGGTCTGAGGATACCGGTCAGTTAGTCTGCGTAACGCAATTGAAGTAGCTGGTTCAAACTCACGTTACAGCCAGGTGCGTAGCCAATGTCGTTTCTGTACATGGCGTACGCACTCAGCACGTCCACCAAAGCCTGGTGAAGAGGCCCCCCCACTTCGAAGATGCGAAGCTCCCTCCACGTCCGTTCACCCGCATCCTTGCGAATCAGCTCAAACCACTTCCACCTCCTAACATCCTCCGCATCTCCCCTGTCCATCTTTACTCGAGCTTCGAGTTCGTGGGCGCGCGATAGGGCCGTGTGGAAGGAAGCCTCCGAAAGCCCCAATTCGTTGCCAATGGCCCGCGTCCAAACGGCACCCCGGCTGCGTGGAGCGATGCCTGCCCACCACATGTCGCGGGTTCTCTTCTCACGAATAGCATCGTTCCACCGAGGAATGATGTCGTTTTCCCAGATGTGCATCGTGTTGCCTGCGTTGCTGTCTCTCGACTCGGAGTTGACTCTGCGGGCAGCCTCTCGCCGCTCGTCGGCCTTGGCACTGGCGGCCATCATCTTTTGATACTCGCGCAGATGCTTCTTCTCCTCGGCGGGATCTTTAGGGGGCAACCACGAGGGTCGTGTGCGGCTGAGGACCGCCTCCTTCTCCTTGGAAATGGGCAGAGGATCAACCATAATGTTGGTCCGCCGAAGAGGAGGGAGCTCGGGCGTCGAAGATTTTACTCTGTCCCTCTTATCGTAGATGTGGTCGACCGGTGTCTGGCTCGAATTCCAGGTGTTGGGGCGGCCAGAGGCAGATGGTCGCCTAGCATATTGCACCTCCAGTTCGTCGGCATGCTCTTCCAGCTTCTCTGTCAGGGCCTTGGCCTCTGCGCTTAGCTCGGCCAATGCGGCGTTCCAACTCTGAGCTCTGTTCTTCAACGGGCTCGGAGGCGGCCTTTCGAAAGCATCCGATTTCCAAGACGGGGAACGCAGAGATCCCTGGGCCTGTGCTACAGGCGGCGTTCCGTTGCCAATGCTACGCACACGCTCTTTGGGGGCAGGGCGGCGGTTGCGGTCGGGAGATGGGGAGAGAGACGGAGCTCGGCTGGGGGGACGGTCGTGGGCGGGGCGGGGTGAGATCGGCACATTGTCCAAGACAATGCCCTCAGGGATGTCATCGCCGTCATCTTCGTCGCATTCGTGTTCGAGCTCTTCGAGTGTCTTACGGTAGTCGCGATTCGCCTGCCAACTGCCACGCCTGGGCTTGAGGGGAAGGTCCGGGTCCCTAGGGTTCAGGGACAGGCCAGGGCTCGTGCTCCGGTGCCGCCGCGAGACGGGCAGCGAGGTGGTCGAGTGTCCCTTTGTCAGGGATGGCGGCCGTGGGCTGGTCAGTATGGTCAGGCTGGTGCTTCTGGGATTTGAGGCGAAGTGATTATTGTGCAGATTGGGGAACGAGCGGCGTGGCCGAGGGGCCCGTTTGCCGGCGGCAAGAATTCTGGTCGACGGAGCGGTCGGAAGGGGGCCGGGCCGGATGGAAATATGTGCAGGGAGCTTGAGTGTGGCATTGTCGTCGTCGAGGCCAATGTCCTCGAAGTGGCTGACGTCGGCAAGGACACTGCCGTCGTCGCTGTTGAGCGACTGGAAGGAAGACGACTTGGAGCTCTTGGACATAGTCATGCCTGGAGGCGAGCCAGGGCTCGAAAGAACGGCAGGACCTGTAATGGTGATGCCTTGGCCGCGAATCATTGCTGATGGTGCTGATACTGCTGCTGCATTGCAGTGCCTTGCAGCTTTGCAGAGCTTCGTTGAGCGCCTCCGCCTTCTGCCGGGGCTTTGCGGTCAGGGCCCAGAATGCCACCCTCGTGTATGTAGTACAATCAGTCTATACGGATCGCCGCGATGTTTCCGATACGGAATGGTCTGTATGCGCCGAGAGGTCGTCAAAGTGGCGCGCGGGGGCCGTATGACGCTGCAACGGCTGTAGGTATTGTGCGCCGCCGCTGATGATGGTAAATGGGGGTTAGCGACTGAATGGCGCGCTTGGGCGGCGCCAGAAAAAAAAGTGGGAAAATGAACGCAGTCAGCGGCAGAAAGGAAGCAAGCTGATGACAAAAGGGCCGCCGAGGTCGAAACGAGGGATGACGCTGGTTGAAGCGAACGAGGGTAGATAGACAGAAAGAGAGGAACATGTGAGGGAAATGGCACACAGCGGCGCTTGCTCTGCGGTGGTGGTGATGACGAGCCAGGACGAGGAGAGGAGGCGCGCCCCAAAGCTGGGCCAGCCGACCAGTGGGAAGCAGGATTGCGGTGCCAGAGACCCAGCAGGTACCTCGGCGCGGTGCCTTCGCGCAGCCAGTGACTTGCAGCAGAGTTTTGGAAAGGAGCTCCATGTCCCGCCCGTCCCGGGAGAGGGCGCTCTGGCGTGCGTGAGCGTCTCCGCAGATGAGATGGACCTTTCCCTCTCTGGATTGGGTCGGAAGCTCAGATTGGGAGCAGGCAAGGGTCAGGGGGGGGGCCAGGGAGAATCAACACTTCGCCGTGGTGTGCTGGTGCGGTCAGACAAATGTCGTAACTTACAACTACGACCTCTTTAGGTAGATCGGCTACAGCGAGGCGGCACGACTAGAATCGATGGAATCTGCAAGCATACAAAACCAGCTTGTATCCGTAAGGAAGCCGGCCATTTGACCTCGGCGACACCGTCGTGCCTGTGGCTGCCGCACCAGCGACCAGCTACGGCGTGCACGGAGTACCTACATGTGCATGTCCACGACTCCAGCATGCAAGGAATCGCATTCCTGGGAGAACCCAGTCCCACCATACCACCCCTTCAAGACAGGCTACAACTATTGTCGTTGTCGCTCGCCCCTTCTTGCTCCTGGTGCGAACCGTTGCTAAGAGATGCCTTTAGCACTTGCAGAGCAATCCGGGCTCTCAACGGGGGAAGTGGACAGTGGGCTCCATCGACATGGGGGTTGCCTGAGACGAGCCTATAAGAATTGCACTGGTCCACAGCATCCTGCGATCGATCGTGAGCGCAGCTTGATTGCTCTCTTGCAAACTCTTGCGGAGGCGTGAGCGGGCACGGCCTACATTGCCAAGACGAAATCTCCAGGTACACTTTGCACTGCACCCAGCAAGGCTTTTACAAACGGAGTACGGGCTACGAGTCGTTCCTTGGGGTTCTTTGATGAACGGGTGCTTGTGGGAGTATTGCTTGACCAATTTGGCAATGTCAGCCGACGTCAATGTTGTTCATGCAAAAATATCAAACCGGAGATGAATGCCGCGGTAGGCAACGAATCCACTACTGTCTAAAGATGCTGGCTGGCTCGTAAGTCGAGATGGTCGCACTCGCCCCTGACTGCATGGCAGGGGGACCGCATCATGAGAAGCCTCTTTGTATTCGGCTGTATTTTTCTTTATACCGCCGCCATCTCTATGGTATCATTACGAGTACTGTCATGAACCCATCTATGCCCCGCTGCCACCTACATCCGCTCGCGCCTTCGGGGGGCGGCGCGGATGATGTCGTCTACTCTGAGGAGGAGCTGCGCAGTCGTTAGTCGCCGTTAAGCTACAACTCGCAAGATGATGAATGGAGAGTAGTTCTTACCTCGGCCGCTTCACTGGCGGATGAAACCACCGCCCTCTTCAACTTGAAGCTCTCAATGACACCAATGTCGCGCATGTCGGTAATGCCTCCGCCAGGCGTCGTCAGGTCGAGCCCGTACGTCGTCAGACCGTCGTAAATGGCCTTTCGGAGCCGTGCGACGAGATCGCCAGAGTCCAGGCCGGCGTTGTCGGCGAGGATGGTTGGCAGTTGCCGCAGAGCAACAGCAAAGCTCGAGACAGCCATCTGCTTCTTGCCCTCGATGCGTGTTGCGGCTCCTTCCACTGCCTTGGCCATGACCATCTCTGCACAGCCGCCACCCAGCGTTGTTCTCGGCTCGATGACGGTCTGCGACAGCACGGCCAGTGCGTCGTGCAAGCTTCGCTCCGCCTCGTCCAACAGCTGCTCCGTCGCGCCTCGCAGCACGATGGTGCACGCCTCTCCCGCCGATACTCCAGAGAACTTGATCAATGTGTCTTCCCCAATGATGACCTCCTCGATCGTGTCGCACTGACCCAGCTTCACCTGCTCGGGATGATCGAACGTAGAGGCAATTTCGCCGCCAGTCACCAGAGCCAGCCGCTCGATGCCGTCGAAATCCGCATGCTCAATGGACATGATGCCGGCATCGGTAAACAGCTGCTCCGGCCAGTTGTAGATGAGCTGACGGTTGATGAAGCAATTGATGCCGTGCGCCTTTATCTTGTCCACCTTGGCCTTCATTTTCTCCCTCTCCGCCTTCTCCAGCTCCGCAAGCTTACTCGTTGAGCCGACCTTGACACGGGCGCCAAAGATTTTGACTTTGTCAGTGTCCATCGACGTGTTCGCCACCAAGATCTTGGCCTTTTCCAGGCGCTTCGGCTGATTCACGCCAATCTTCTTGTCCAGGATGAAGCCTTCGTCGAGGTACGACTCGCTCAGCTTTCCTCCGGCCTTCTTGATGATCTGAATGTGGCTGAGGTCCGAAGACTTCTTTAATCGGAGCACGGCATCGCAGGCGAGCTGGGCAAAGTGATCGCGATCCTGGGCCAGGACTTTGGAGCTGAGGGTGGTACGGGCGATGGCCAACAGGTCGTTTCGGAACGCCTCAGGGCTCTTGCTGTGGTCCACCGCAGAGTCCGTGAGAGCCTTGAGCGCGGCTTGGCTGGCTATTCTGTAGCCCTCAATAATGGTTTGCGGGTGGATCTTCTTGTCGACAAGCTTCTCGGCCTCTCTCAGAAGCTCGGCGGCCAGCACAGTCACCGAGGTTGTGCCGTCGCCAACCTCGTCATCCTGCACCTTGGAGATGTTTACCAACACCTTGGCGGCCGCATTGTCAAGGGCAATGGACTTGAGAATTGTAGCACCATCGTTCGTGACCATAATCTCCCCCGTGGATCTGTCGGGTAGTTTGTTAGGGGAGTTTGGAGCGCAGAGAGGGGCACCAGGACGACTCACGCCGACTGAAGAATCTTGTCCATGCCCTTGGGGCCCAGAGTGCTCTTTACCAAGTCGCCGACGGCGATGGCACCCACAAAGGCTGAGAGACGCGCATTCTCTCCCTTTTCCTCGGTGGTGCCCTCCTCGAAAATCTGCGTCGGTTGGAAAGACTGAGAAGCAATGCTGGGGTTAGTCACGAGCTGACACGGCACGAGGGTACGAAGCAGCACAACAGAGCCAGGCATACCATGATAGGGCTGTTCAAAGGCAAAGAGGCGGCCCGATGAAGACCTGGAGTGCTGGGTTGGCGTGGGTTGCGCTCGAACTCAAGGCTGCCGTTTTTCCAAAGAGCTGTCTCGACCCCTACTTCGTACTCGCGGGACCTGACCTCAGCAATGCTGGAAGCTGCAAAATCGAGGACCCCACCACCGGCTAAGGGCCCACGTGACTTGCCCCTCGTTCGGGGAAATCGCGGTCCAGGAACATCGCTTCTCCGCCGCACACTTTGCGGAAACTGAACAACACCAAATTTGTGCTGGATCAGCCGTTGCGCCTGCGATCCTCGACCTAGTCAACGCCCCTGCGCTGCTAGCTGCTGACGACTCTGCAACTACGAGTGCAGTAAAATAATCGACGGAGGATCTCACAGAAAGCAGGCTCTCCGGAGACAACAGGCCAAGTCGCTGCCGGTCGCCTCTTCAACTTTTCGAGACTCCCCAAGCGGGGCATTTTTTGCACCCCTCCTTGAAGAACAACCCAAACAAGGACAGCCAATATGGCTCCCTCTTTCGACCATTTGCGCGAGGCTGACCTCGACGACGACGAGTTTAACGAGGAGGACATCGATATCTCCGACCTGCGAGAGAAGTTTGAGGTTCAGCTTGAGCACGGTTACGACACATTCGTGGTCATCGATGGACTACCCGAAGTCAACGAGGAACAGAAGCCCAAACTGGTCAAGTTCTTGCTGAAGAAATTGAACACGGTCGGCAAGACCCGGGAGGACTTGATATACATGCCGATGGGCGACAATGGAAAGTCTCTACGGTGCGTTCGAGCCCTCGGTCCCAACCAGCAATGGGGAACGCTACTGACATGGCAGGTATAGATTTGCCTTTGTGGAGTACTCGTCCGCCGCCGAGGCCGCTGCCGCGACCCGTCAGCTGGACCTGGTTCCCTTGGACAAGAAGCATACGCTGCGAGTGAACAAGATGACCGACATCGAACGCTACGGAGGAGAGGGCCGCGTCGACGACAAATACACCCCGCCTCAGATCGACGAGTTCGTCGAGAAGGAGCACCTCCGATGGTGGTTGAAGGACCCCTCCGGCCGCGGCCGCGATCAATTCGTCATGTACCGCGGAGAGACCGTCGGCGTCTACTGGAACAACGAGCGCGATGCGCCTGAGAATATCGTCGATCGCCAGCACTGGACAGAGACTTTCCTTCAGTGGTCGCCGCTCGGCACCTACCTGACGTCTATTCATGCCCAAGGTGTGCAGCTCTGGGCTGGTCAATCCTGGACTAGACAAGCTCGTTTTGCGCATCCCTTCGTCAACCTCGTCGCCTTCTCCCCCAACGAGAACTATCTGGTCACTTGGTCTAACAGACCAATCTCGATTCCCGATTCGGGCCACCCTGCCTTGTCGATCGACGATGATGGCAAGAACTACGTTATCTGGGACATCGCGACAGGCACGCCGCTTCGATCGTTCGCTAATCTGGACCTTCCTAAGGCTGAGGAGGGCAAGCCGATGCCTAAGCTACAGTGGCCCGCTTTCAAATGGTCCGCCGACGACAAGTACGTCGCGCGACTGACGCAAGGCTCTTTGATCTCGGTCTACGAGCTCCCTAGAATGAACCTCGTGGACAAGACCAGCATCAAGATTGATGGCGTCATGGACTTTGACTGGGCGCCGGCTACGCCGAAGCGAGATGGTATCAAGAGCTACGAGCAGCTCATCTGCTTCTGGACCCCTGAGATTGGTAGCAACCCGGCCAAGGTCGGCCTCATGAGCATCCCGTCAAAGGAGATTGTGCGAACCCTCAACTTGTTCAGCGTCAGCGATGTCAAGCTCCACTGGCAGTCAGATGCCGCATATCTCTGCGTCAAGGTCGACCGCCACTCTAAGTCTAAGAAGTCACAGGCGACAACTCTAGAGATCTTCCGCATCAAGGAGAAGGGCGTCCCCGTCGAGGTTGTAGACACAATTAAGGATACCGTCATCAACTTCGCATGGGAGCCCAAGGGTGACCGGTTCGCTATCATCACAACCACAGAACCCGTCGGCCCCACTGCTGTACCTCCCAAGACTGCTGTCTCCTTCTTCTGCCCCGAAAAGAGCAAGGGGCCGATCGCAGGCAACTTCAAGCTCCTCCGCACTCTGGACAAGAAGAACAATAATGCCATCTACTGGTCGCCGAAGGGGCGTTTCGTGGTGTGCGCGACGATCGCTAACCAACAGAGCGCGGACCTCGATTTCTTCGATCTGGACTATGAGGGTGAAAAGCCCGAGTCTGACAAGGACCTCACTGCCAACCTTCAGCTGATGAATACGGCCGACCACTACGGCGTGACGGACGTCGAGTGGGACCCCTCAGGTCGGTTCGTGGCCTCGTGGGTGTCCATGTGGAAGCACTCGGTAAGTGATCCGTAATCCGTTATCCGTAATCCGGCGATGAAACAAAAGGCATGAACTGATAGATGGACAGATGGAGAACGGTTACCACATCTACGACTTCAAGGGCGAGGTTCTGCGAGAGGAGCCCGTGGAAAAGTTCAAGCAGTTCCAGTGGCGACCGCGCCCGGCGACCCTGCTGACCAAGGAGGAGCAGAAGCAGGTGCGCAAGAACCTGCGCGAATATAGCCGGGTATTTGAGCAGGAAGATGCGGACCGCGGTGCTTCGGCAGATCTCGCGGTCGTTGAGGCGCGTCGGCGCATGCTGGAGGAGTGGTGGGCTTGGCGCGAGGAGGTGGAGGCCGAGACGGCAGAGGATCGGGCAGCCCTCGGCCTGCCTGCGGATCCTCACGCTGCACTCCTAGAGGCAAAGACGAAGGAGGTGCAGGGATCTGTCGATGCAGAGGACAAGGTCATCGAGGAGATTGTCGAGGATGTGCTGGAGGAAAGCGAGGAGGTGGTGGTGGTATAGAGCGAGGGGCCTCGAGCGTGTGCATTGACAGGAAGGTGCATTTATTGGTTGTACGGGTAAAAATAAAGTCGATCGAGATCAGGCTCTATAATGACATTGCTCAAGATTCCCAGTCAGTGCAGTGAATTCTAGCCTGGCCTGGGTGATTGCTCGCGCGTTGAGAAAGCTGGGGGTGGACATGAGAAACAGACAAGGACCCTCGGGTTGACGGGCGGAGCTCGTACTCGCTCGCATTTAGTACGGACTACCGAACAACTTGTGAGGCGTTTATCCTGACCGTAGCAAGTGAGTGCTGTACCGATCCGTCTGGTGCTTCCCACGCCTTGTCGGCGTGTTGATGTGCCGGGCAAACACAGCCGAACCCTAAGGTAAGGTTATGGCATCCCACAGCGTGCTGGGAAAGGAATGCACAGGCTGGCATTGACTTGTTAGCGGTATCACTCGTACCTGTACACATGCCAGGCACAGTACGGAGTACCGCTTTTTGTGCGCCACCTGTAGCTTGTGGCGGGCGGGATGAAGCGAGCCAGTCGTCGAGCTTGGCCACCGGCAGTTCCGCCGCACAAGACTGGGGCAAGCCGAGGCGCCATGCACTGTGCATGCAACCAACACGAGTTCTAAAGTTTGCGAGCCAGCATGCCAGCCAACAGACCCTTTGAAGCAGTCCGTGAGCGAGTTTAGGCATTGACGCCGCACCATGCATGTTTCAGGTCTTGTCGAGATGGTGGAATCTTCGTTGCACGAGGAGGGTTTGATTGCTGAGAGTTGACTCGGATTGCGTAGCATGCCAACACGCCAAGGCCGCTGGGAACTCGCTGGGGAAGGGGGGCGATTGCTGTACCGGTACCGGTATTCCCCTCAACCATGTGCGACACACGCGCCAGCCAAGGCTTGGGCAGGTAGCGGTACATGACTCGTTACCTACGCGGGTGAGCCCTGTTTTTTGACAGGGCTAGTACAGGTGTCCGCGCGTAACGGATATCATTATGTTCCGCGGGAACAGCTGTCGGGCACGCAAAAACAGCTGTTGGGCACGCGGAAATAGCTGTCGGGCCTACTTTCCGATAGAACAGTTTTCCTGTTGACAGTAGGCCCGATAGCTGTCTTCGCGTGCCCGACAGCTGTTCCTGCGGAACATAATGATATCCGTATGTCTGCCGCGAAAATAGCTTTTTAGGGGGCCTAATAGCTGTTACGAGCCCTGTCAAAAAACAGGGCTCCCCCGCGTAGGTACAGTGCAGTAAGGTACAGTACAGTACAGTACACCCAACGCTCGCCTGCGCCCTCGTGCATGGCGACAGGATGACAGCTCACTGCGGGCGCACAGTGCGCGAGCTCGATGGGGTGATGGACGCGTTGGATGCGCCGTCAGCCCCCAGCCATCCAACTGCAGGCCACAGGGAAGGCCCCTCGTCCCGCCTCCTGCTGGCACTGCCATGATCCATCCGCACCTCGACCCTACCTCATCCTCCCACAAAGACGATAAACCTTCCATCGTCTGCCGCCCACGCATCGCTATCTTGCATCGCATACTCACCAGCGTTCATTCGTGTCGTCTCTCGCTTCTCGGCGGCACCGGCTTCCCCGCGCTGCCGGCTCCAGCTGCGGACCTTCAAAGCCGCCCTTGCGCAACTCCCTACTGAGCGGCCTGGAATGGCCTCACAACGGGCTTGAGGCCTAGCTTGATCGAACCAGAGGCACACACAAACACCTCGAGCCTCCATGTAACTGGCCATTCCCCGGAATTGCCATCACGAAATGCTGCGACGGCCTCCAAACGAGGGACGGGGGTCCGCTCAACAGCAGAAACTCCTCCTCGCCTTCGCCTTCTTCCTCCTCCCTTGGCTCCAGCTCGCCGACGCTCAAAAGCAACAACAGCAACAGCGTCAGCCACTCCAGCAGGTCGTGCCCTCCGCTCTTCCCCATGTAGGGTTGCGCAGCGACGGCAGCCAGCAGCTCCCCGACCATGCCGCCACTCATGATTGGGCCTCTGCCTACCTGAGGAATCGAAAAGACGATGCCGCCGCCGCTGCTGCCGACGACGACGACGATGATGCCAGCCAGGGTGCAGGCGAGACACCCAAGCTGCCACCAGCTTCGAGGCAATACGAACGTCTGACTGACCCAGCCAAGCAGCAGTACCGTCGACAGCCAGTCGATAACATCAAAAAGAAACACACCCCCAACAGCAGAAAGCACGTAATCATCCCTGACGATGCGAGCGCCATCGCAACTTTGGCTCCGGCTCAGTCCGTACGAGCACCACCTCCACGACATCAACGGCCCACCAGCACCCCTGCTACTGGGCTGACCTCGCCGCAATCTGCGCGGAGTCTGGAGGACTGGGAAGTAGAAGACTTTGTTCTTCTGGCGACCGTCGATGGAGACCTCTACGCCAGCGACCGTAATACGGGTAAAGAACGCTGGCACCTTGAGGTCGACCAACCTATGGTCGAGACTATACATCACCGCGCCAACAACTCGGTCCTTGACGACGACTATAGCCCCGTCGACCACTACATATGGGCTGTCGAGCCAAACCGAGACGGCGGCGTCTATGTCTGGATCCCTACTCCTGATGCCCGCCCCCGCGCCACTGGCTTCACCATGAAGCGCTTGGTTGAGGAGCTGGCCCCTTATGCTGACGAAGAACCACCCGTCGTCTACACCGGCGACAAGAAGATAACCATGGTCACCCTTGACGCCGCCACGGGCCGGGTCCTCAAGTGGTTTGGGTCGGGCGGGTCGCACGTCAACGAAGCCGAGAGCTGCCTCCGGCCGAACACTCTCTACGACAACGGCGCAGGAGAGTGTAGCTCCACGGGCACGATCACCCTGGGGAGGACCGAGTACACCGTTGGCATTCAACGACGAGACGGTCGGGCCATTGCGACCCTCAAATACTCGGAGTGGAGCCCCAACAATTACGACAACGATCTCCTCCAGCAGTACCACGTCTCTCTAGACAGTCGGTACATTGCGAGCCAGCATGATGGCAAAGTATACGCCTTTGACACTGCTCGCGCTGGCAATGCCGCGCCCCTTTTCAGTCAAAAGTTCTCTGCACCGGTCGCCCGCGTCTTCGACGTCTGCCGGCCCTGGGACGCAGCCGCAGAAAGCAAGCCTGAGCTCGTTGTTCTCCCTCAGCCAGCAATGCCGTCCCAGGACGAGAGCAGCAGCAGCATCTTCCTCAATCAGACTGAGGGTGGCAGCTGGTACGCGTTATCGGGCCGCGCGTACCCCCTCATCAGCAACGCACCTCTGGCCCAGGTTACCTCTCCTGGGTGGTGGGATGTAGCCTCTGCGTGGGACAGCTTGAACGACGATACGATTTCGAAGGCCTTGGTGGGCACACACCCCTTGGAAACATTTCGAAACGATGGTCGCCAAGTACCAACACTGCCTGGAACAGTCCCAGACGGTACTGAGGGCTTAGACAACGGATCAATCCTACCCGGGCTGCCAGATGGCGGAGAGGAGGGGCCGACAATCATTACAAAGGTCAAGGGGCTTCCGCAGAGCGCCGCCAACACTGTTATGGATTTTGTCAAGAATCCAGTCCTCTTTCTCCTCTTCTTTGCCGCTCTCATATACAACGAGAAGAAGCTTCGTCGGTCGTATCACCGCTGGCGCACGAATGGTATCAGTCTGAGAGATACTCTACTCTCTCTGACGGCCGATGTGTCGGCTGACAAGGACGGCAAGCTACACGCCGACACCAAGGAGGAAACTCGAGTTGCGCGCATCACAGGCGAAGAGAGCGAGGAGCTGGCGAAAGAGAGAGCCCACAGCAAGTCATCGGGTGGGGAAGCAGCCCAGCAAGGCAATGCCGTAAAGCCCGCAGAGCTCAGCAAGCAAGCAGAAAAAGCCATGTCTGAAGCGAACCAAGAAGATGCTTCTCAGAACGACTCTGCCGAGGCCTCACCACCCAATGGTGCGACAGAGAAGAAGAAGAAGGCTCATCGCGGTCGACGGGGCGGTGTTAAGCATCGTAAGGGCCGGGCTCGCGATGCGTCGCAATCACGAGATGATGAAGAGAGTCCAACGACCGTGGAAGAGGCCGTCAACAACGCCAAGAAGCTCGGCGACAGGCCAAGCCTGGAACCGGATGTCATGACGGTGGCCAATGATATGCAAGCGGTGACTGGCTCAATCATCAGGATGGGCAACATTGAAGTCAACACCGAGGTGCAGCTGGGGACAGGCAGCAACGGCACTTTGGTCTTTGCTGGGAGCTTTGATGGGCGAGAAGTTGCAGTGAAGCGAATGCTGATTCAATTCTACGACATTGCGTCTCAGGAAACGAGACTCCTACGAGAGAGCGACGATCACCCAAACGGTCAGTCCCTTGTGGTCCCGCTACTTTGTGTGGTACTAACAGAGTCTATAGTCATTCGGTACTACTCGCAGCAAACACAAGGCGGGTTCCTCTACATTGCCCTCGAGCGTTGCGCTGCGTCTTTGGCAGATGTTGTGGAGCGGCCGCATGTATTCCGCGAGCTGGCAAATGCCGGGAGGACTGATCTCCCGGCTATTTTATACCAGATCACCAATGGCATAAGCCACCTCCACGGACTGCGAATCGTCCATCGGGATCTGAAGCCGCACAACATCCTCGTCAACATGGGCAAGGACGGCAAGCCGCGAATGTTGGTGTCTGATTTCGGGCTGTGCAAGAAGCTTGAGGGTGGGCAATCTTCGTTTGGAGCCACGACGGGTAGAGCCGCCGGAACATCGGGCTGGCGGGCACCCGAACTGCTGCTTGACGACGACGCTCGTGAAACGGGCATGGTCGATGCCAGCACTCACAGCGGCTCCGGGTCAGTGCTCGTCGGAGATGGCACAATGTCTAGCAGCCGACGAGCGACGCGTGCTATCGACATCTTTTCCCTCGGTCTCGTCTTCTTCTACGTCTTGACCAACGGCTCGCACCCGTTTGACTGCGGCGACAGATACATGCGCGAGGTCAACATCCGCAAGGGCAGCTACAACCTCCGTCCACTCGACTCCCTCGGCGACTACGCATACGAGGCCAAGGATCTGATTGCGTCGATGCTCGAGGCGGACCCCAAGAGGCGGCCCACTGCGCGGGACATCATGTCGCACCCGTTTTTTTGGTCTGCCAAGAAGAGGCTCGGCTTCCTGTGCGACGTCTCGGACCACTTTGAAAAGGAGCCCAGGGACCCCCCGTCGGCGGCCCTTGCCGAGCTCGAGCGGCACGCGCCGCACGTCACCAAGAGTGACTTCCTGCGCGTGCTGCCGCGCGACTTTGTCGACTCGCTGGGGAAGCAGCGCAAGTACACGGGGTCCAGGCTGCTGGACCTGTTGCGGGCGCTGCGCAACAAGCGCAACCACTACGAGGACATGCCTGATGCGCTGAAGCGCACCGTCGGCCCGTTGCCCGAGGGGTACCTGGGCTTCTGGACGGTGCGCTTCCCCATGCTGCTGCTCGTGTGCTGGAACGTCGTGTACAACGTGCAGTGGGAGGAGACGGACAGGTTCCGGGAGTACTATGAGCCCGCAGGTCTTTGAGAATCTCGTTTCACGCGATATGACGGGGGATATGGTGTTTGCATCTTGTCCACTCATGACTGGGATAATGGATCCGGAAAGGGAGAGGGTAATCACAAGGGGATTTAGCAACATGTAGCCAAAAGACAAGTGTTTGTTGATTTGCACGGCATCAAGCAGTTACGAGTTGGGTCCGTGTACACAATCCACAGGCAACAAGCACATGCAAGTCTAGACCATTATCGTATGCTCATTGGCATTCCCACGAGCAAACAGGGGATTAGCAGCTACATCAGCTATATTACACTCAGGCACGTCCCGGCGTCTCTGTGCAGGTCCCTTTCTAACCCCACTGGACGAGCACCTTCTTGCCCTTCTTGCCTCCCTTCTTGCCCTTGCCGGCGCCTTCCTGCGCCCCGTCCGTGTCCTCTTCCTCGGCGGCCGGGGTCGAGGCCCCGCTGCCGCCCCACTGGAAGTTGGAGTCGGCGTGGCCGTAGTCCCTGCGGACGCCGCGGCCGGTGCCGTAGCCGAAAATGGTCGTCGTGGGCTTGGGGGCCGCGGGCAGGGCGGGGAAGGCGTCGCCGCCGGTGGCGGGGCGCATGCCCGTGGCAGTCCGGCGCTGGGACGGTTGCGCCGAGGAGCCGATCCAGGACGGCCGCGAGGCGGATGACGAGGACGAAGCGCCGGCTTGCGGCAGGGAGGGGAACCCAGAAGACGGAGGGGCGCGGACTGCGGGCGGTGCGGACCAGCCGGGCGGTCCTGACCGCGCCGTGGGCGTCGGCGCAGGTCCTCCCAGCCGCGTGCTGTTCTTAAGCTTGAGCACCCGATTAGAGTGCTTCTGACTCGGCGCCGCTGTGGGGATGGCTGGGTTCGCCGCAGCGGCGTCTCCCCAGCCGCTGGAGCTTGAGGTTGCCCCGTGCATGCCGCTTAGGCCCGGGAGGCTGGGGTAGTCCTCGTTGATGGCCCGCCAGTCCTGCCACGCCTTGCGCAGGCTGTCGGCCTTGGCCTTGTCCTCGAACAGGTCGGCCACTTCCCGCACGAGAGTGCCCAGGGCGTTGGAAGACACGTCGGCGAAGATTGTGAAGAAGGCGTCGATGAGCTGCGGGGCCGTGAAGCCGCCTCTCCGGTACGACGAGATGTGGTCGCGGAAGGCGGCGACTTTGCTGGAGTCGTTGCCGAGAAGATTGGCTGCCCGCTCGACCACCGAGCTGTGGCGGACGGCGCGAGCACGCTCTTCGACCGACAGGTTGGACGAGTCGGCCACGGCGAGCGACTCCATCTGGCCGACCACGCTGTTCTGGTTGGCGTTGGATGCCGCCGTAGAGCTCTTGGCGCGAGGCGCCGATGTCGAGCCCCCTTGCCTGGCGGTTGATGCTTGCGTCGCAGACGGAACTGGTGCCGTCAGCTGGCCGCCAAATGTCCGGTTCGACACGGACTGTGCTGAGTGAATGGCCATCTGGCGCTGGAAGGCAATCTCGTCGCGACGCAGCGGCTGGGCCGATGTTGGTGGAACGACGTCTCCGTTGGGATCTCTGCCTCTGCCCCCGCCAGCGCCACCCCGGCCTCGCCCCCTATTCCGACCGTCGCCGCCGTCTCTTTGGCCTCTGCCGCCACCGCCGCCTCTCCTCTCCGGCTGGTATGACTGTCTGATGTCAAACGCGGAGATGTCTACGAGCCTGGCATCCCTACCCGCTGCCTTGCCGGCGTGCTCGCTCAGCTGATGGGCCTGCAGGTCCAGCTCGGACTCGAAAACGACAAACTTCTTTTCCATGCACTCGCTGTTGGCGCACAGGTAGTGGTCCTTCCGGAAGTGCTCCTCGAGGGCGTTGTAGTCCATGTAGTAGTGCGGCTTGCGCGAGTCCCTCCTGTCGCACAGGAAGCATCGCTCATGCTTCATGCGGCAGTGTTCGTACAGCTTGTCGTCGTCGTAGAAGCGCTCGCCGCAGAAACCGCAGAGGGGGTGGCCTTTGAAGCCCGTCTGGTCGGCGGCGCCGGGCTTGTCGTCGCCGTGGCGCATATGGCGCTCCAACTCCTTGTCGGAGAAGAGCTCGTGCTCGTGGGTAAAGACCTTTTTGTTGCGGGTGCACAAATCGCACATGCGCTTGCGGTGGGCCGACTTGACGTGTCGATGAAGGTCCGGCCAGCCGAGGCCGGCAAAGTCGCACGAGCCATCGGGGCAGTTGTACCGCAGGAGCAAGACGGTGTCGCCCACGATGTCCTCGTTGGTGTATTTGATGCCGATGTTGCTGTCGGTGGTGGTGATGTCCTTGTCCGAGTAGTCCTCGAACCGCTTGTCGGCATCGTCGGTGAAGATGACGAAGGGAGCAGGGGTCTGTAGTTGGCAGCAAGTTAGCATGTGAAGTGCAGCGAGATGGAGCTTCGGCGTCAGAAAGCGACGTACTCGACAGTGGGCGCAGTCCTTGGTTTTGTAGAGAGCCCTCATGCGCAGCCCACAGATGTGGCACGTCGTATGGTTGCAGGGGGCGATGGAGTGGTGCGCGACGGGGTTTGCGCAGATGAAGCAGACGTCGGCATCGTCGTCGGCAGCATCGTCGGCCGCGTCGGCTTCCGCGGGCCGTTGAGCCGCGGTCCCATCGAGCGGCTTTTGCAGGCTATGAGCTCGCGCAGCAGCGGCGGCGACGTCCTGGGCTGCGGGATTCATGGGTTGCGTTATGGCGCCGCCTCTGCCTCGTCGTGCGCCGCCGCTTCGATTGGAATTGCCGCCCCTACCGCGTCCTCGCTGGCGTCCTCTAGAGCCGTCGCCTCGTCCGGACTGAGCGGCTCCTCCTTCGGGAGCCACCATGGCCACGAGGGGGCTTTGGCCAGTAGTTGAGAGGACGGAAATCGTGTCCACCTTGCCTGCTGCGGCTTCGACAAACGCGGAGGGCGTGGGCGAGGTGAGGCAGCTGTCGGGAGCTGTCTGTTCCCAGTGACGAGACGGCGCGGAGGAGGAATGTTCGGTCGGCTGTCTAGTCTCCAAGCAACGTGAGATGGACAGCGAGAAGTCACTGGCAGACTTGCGTCGGTATGCGGAGGGCAGATGCTGTGGTGTTGGTGTCACTTTTTTTTGCTCTCTCGTCTTGAATATTGCAAACGAGATGCCGTTGAGGGTGGAGGGGAGGGGTAAAGGTGCTGTAGCCTCCCGCAGCAGCAGCCAGGTAGCCCTTATTTGCAGCGGCTGCGAGGGGCAAAACGCCTGGAGTACAGGGCAAGCTTGGATCTGATGAGTCAGCCAGCACGCTGCAGCTGCAACCCCGTGGGCACTGCGTCCAACGACCCATGCAGAGTCGAAAAGAGTCATTCGGCGGATTCGCGAGCCAACCCTTGTCGTTGCGGGCTTACATCGAGGCACACCGCGTCACTATGGCTCATCTTCTGGACCGCATGCGCACCAGCCACATCAACTGTCCAAAACAAATATTTCTATGGTGCCTTCATAATGGTGCCGTAAAATTGCTGCTCCGTAGAGACTAACTTGCCTTGTTGTCAAGCCGTGATTCTGTCGAGACAACCAAACCGCATCTGTGAATAATTGGCCGCGGCGTAGACATCCTTGGATGCGTTCACGTACACGCAGTCAGTCCACTCATCAAGTTTCGGAAAACGGTACTGTACGACCAAGCACATGCCCAAGCCCACTTCACAGCCACGCCAACAGCCAGTATCCTTTCTGCCGTGACGTGTACAACGGAAGAGGCCACTTCAGTTGCCAAATCATTCATATCTGGGTGCAAAGAAGAGCATGATGCCAAGCTTCTCGCCCTGTGCTCGCCCTCCCTACGCTCCCAACCAGCCCATCCAACTGTGCCAATGACGAAGTGCATATAAATAAACCTGGATACTCCCCTGGGCGCCGTAACAGCATATGGTTGGTTTTCACTCAAAGCTCTCAGAGGCCGCATCCAGTCGGTCGCGAGCCTGCTGGATCCAAGGCCCTTGTAGGTCGGCAGGCGGCTGTTGCGACAGCTATTCCTCGCCGACAGGGTACAGATGGTTGCCAATCTCCTTGTTCATGCGGAACATGTCGACTCTGGCCTGCTTGAACACGGCCAGCATCTTGTCGTCGCATCGAATCTGGCGCTTGTCCTTGGGATCCTGAAGGTCGTTTGCCTTGATATGCTCCCAGAGCTTCTTGACTACTTGCGGCCGAGAGAGCTGTGTTTGTCGGCTGTCAGCACCACTCTCAGACTTGCGTGTAGGCAATTGTTCCCCGTGCGTCCCGGCCGCACCCTGGAATCACTTACAGTGGACTCGCCACATAGTGCCCCGAGAGTCTCGCTCAGCAAAAATGGCTTCTGGAAACCACCGCCCGCCTTTCGCTTGGGAGGGCCCGAGTCTGCGCTGCCGTCAACCTCGCTGTCGTCACCCTCGCCCACCTTCTTGGCGCTCTTCTTTCGCGGAGCCTTCTTCTTCTTCGTCACCTTTGCACGGTCGCCGCCACCGCGGGTAGTGCGAGCGCGCGCAAGGCTGTTTTCCTGGGCCTGCAGCTGCGCGGCCAGACGGGCGTCTGCATCTTCGAGCGGCGACGATCGCTTGGCCTTCTTCTTGGCGGGCTCAGGCGATGGCGAAGGGTCCGTCTCGCCAGAGTCGGAGACGCCGTTGGCTGCGGCTCGCTTGTTCGGTGACGGCTCGGCAACAGACGAAAGAGGAATGCTGTTCGTCTCGGTCTCGGCCTCGGCCCCGGAGACGGCGTCAAAGCGAGCTTCGATGAGCTTCTTGATGGCGTCCTGCAGCGAATTAGCAACGGGGAGGGTCCATGCAGGCGGCTGGCGAATATTGTACCTTTTGGTCGCTCAAGTCAAGGCCGCCCAGGGACACCTCGAGACCCTGTCGGACCTTCTTGCGAGAGATGGTTTCGAGATCGGCATTGGCAAGAATGCCGTCGATGATGTCTGTGAAGCGCTTGAGCTCCTCGGGGGAGACTGGGATGGACATGGAGCAGTCAGCACCAGCCAGCACAAGACGGACCAAGCAAGATAGGACACGGCAAGATGGTGTACTCACGTGGCTTGCTCATGTTGGCCAGATGCAGCCGAGTGCAGCTTGGAGCGGAGTCGCAGTCGTCGGTAGCAGCAGTGCCTCTCGGCGGCGATGCGATGGCGAAGTGAGGTCGCGAGCGACGCGTTGTAGCCGGACAGTGACGAGTCGAGTGCCTCACAGCATAGCCGGCGGCTGGAGTGATGTCCGGTCCGTCAGGCTCCGATGGCGGCGGTGGCAGCGCAGAGCCAGTGGAGGCGGGTGCGATGTGGCACGATGCTGCACAGGGCTGTGGATTGCCAGCCCGGCGTGCGGTGCGGCGCGGTGCGGTGCTGCAGGGTTGTGCCGATGGAGCGGAGAGAGGGGATCACGAGGGCCGTCGACTGACTGGCTCGGACGCTGAGCTGGCACCCGCCGACGCAGCAGTCACAGGATAGCCTCAGCGCTGGACAGAGCGCGGCAGGGCGGGCAGGGCGAGCGCAAAAGGCGAGAGACGGGACGGGAGGTTCCCGCGCGCTGAAGGACAGAGGTGGCAGCCTTTGGGGTCAAGAGGCAGTTGGCGGTTCGGTTGGACGGGCGGAGATGGACGGGATCTTGCGATGCATGCGCTTCCATCGTCGATAGGTAATGCCATGTGTGGCTGGGGCCAGACGGACAGGACGCTGTGGCTCAGCAGAGGAGCAGGGGGGGAGCGCAGCAGCCGCCTGGTAGCCGCCAGGTAGCCGCCGCCGCCGCCGCCCGCGCCACAGGCCGCCCTGGTGGGTACAGGCCAATCACGCTGCCGAATTGAGACGGACCCTTCAGCTTCAGCCTCGTCCTGCTTTGCTCGTCCGTCCATTGCCCCGTGCTTGATGGGCTCCAATCTTACGTTTGACAATACACAAGGCAAGTCACATGTGCGCATGCAGCGCTCTAAGACCGCAGGTACTCGCAGACACCGGCCGCCCACCGCACGCTGCCCTTGTACGTCCACATGCCCGGTGCGTTGCCCGCCCTCAAGCCCTCGACTGCCTCTGCGAGCTCCGGGCCCAGGCCCTCTTCCCTGATCTGGCGTATCGGGTACAAGTACGTCTTGAACGAGAAGAGTAGAGCCCGCGTCTGCGGCAGCCGCGTCAGGGTCTGCAGCTCCACCCTGAGAAACGTCTAGATGCGAAACATGAGCTTCCTCGTCATCGACACTGTCACATGAGAGCCGACAAACCTGCTTCATGTCTGCGCCTTCTGTCTCGCTCACGCCGTCGTCTGTCTCATGGCTCTCGCAGTTGAAAAGCTTGTCATGTGTCTGGATTGCCCACTACCCCACCATATGCGTCAGCACAGCTGCTTCCTCTCCTGGCTTTGGACTCACGTTGGTGCGCTTTACGCTGTTTCCGACCTCCATCTTACTGAAGAACCGTTCCATACTCGGTCCAATCTTTTCATAGCATGGCACCGGGGCGTGGATGTCCTCGAGAGGCTTCCCTAGCTTTGCCGACGGGTCGAATCCGGAGGGGAAGCAGCATAGAAATGCCACCGAAGTGTGCCCATCCGGCATGTCACGCAGCAAAAACATGTCCTCTTCAACCGTCTCTCCGAGGACTCGCAGCGCGGCCGTTGGATCCTCTGGCGGTGTCGTTGGGTACGTCTCGCCCGTGGCCGTGTTCCTAGACTGCGTTGCATCGCCAGACAGCCTGAAAAGAGTTGGAAAGCGAGTCGGCAGGAAGTCTGCCATGAGAAAGGTGTACAGCTCCCTCACGGCTTCCACCCCGCCAGGCAGACACCCGTGAACCCCATTGCCGTGCTGGCTGATGAGGCTTCGCCTGAGGCTGACCCGGTCAAGGTAATCTTTGTCAATGGTAATCAGGTCCGATGGTGCATCTGCCTTCAAGCCTGCCAGATGGATGGTCAGCCGTGCCATCTCCCCGTCGATTCGAAACCGAGACCTGGACAGGTCACAGTTTCATGTCAAAGACAGGAGCAGACTTACCCATCGTGATGTGATAGAGTGGCTTGAAGGGTCGGAGCTGACTGGGCTCTGCCGACGCCCAGTCAAAGTTCTCGAGTGGTTCTATGGCCATCGAAGCGGGCGCCGACTTGTTAGCTGTCTTTCCCTGGACATTTCCATTTGTCCTCTTTGTCGAACACTTGAACCGTGCAACCAAACGCGTGTTAGCGATTATACAGCGGTAGTCATTACTGTTAGAGGACCGACCGCTTTACCAAGGAACCCTAGCAGCAGACAGACAAATCCAAGGGCAACGGCGGGCGATGATCCAAATGGCATCGAAAAGTCATTGAGAATATGGCTGAAAGAAGTCATCTTGGCGTAAATGTCTCGAAAGCAAGCACCCAGTCAGTCTTGGAAAAAAGAAGGCATTTCCGTTGCAAGTCGAACGGACCCCTCTTTGCAACTTCCCAGCCGTGAATCGCGGGTCGCGCATGTCCGACACCAGGCGCCAGCTGTGGTTGCCGATTGCGCCCTCCAAAGACTGTGGTGTTAGTCAGCGCTTTTGGAGGGTGTCGCGATACCGGCGTCCTCGTAGCTTGAGGGGGAGCCCATATTTCTCCAACTCTGTCAGTTGTCTTCAGCCAGGGAACCCCACATTGGATAGCGCCTTTAGCCTCGGTGCGTTGCGAGATAATTACGTAGTCCTTGGACGGCTAGTACGACTCTCGCCGCAATGCCCCCATCGGGCTTAACTTGCCTCGTGAACCGATCGAGGCGGAAAATGAGGTCGCGACGAGCCCGGCCGGAAGAGAAACTCGTGGCGAGAGCTCAGAGCAGCAAGGACTGCGGCGTCAGGCAATAGGCCCGACGAACGTTGGGTGGACTTGGTGGTATTCTGGCCTTGATCCTTACTGGACACCTTTTTTTACTATTGCGGTGCGGGACATTGACACTAACGTGAACGAACGCATTAATGGTGCTGACCACATTCTCTCACTTCTTGCGCAAACACTTCCACAACGCAGGTCACTCGTCTCGGGCGCTTGATTTATATGATGCGATTACCTCGCTGTGTATCAGGCAGCTGGGAAGCACCGTACAAAGCATTCGGTTTTAATACCCTTTCCCAGCGCCTCGGGGTCGCATGATCCACAAAACAAGGTGCTTGACGGTCCGCATAACTAGCGCCAGATCTGGATGGGGCTTACCGACCCCGTCCTGGAATCGAGCCCCCCCTGTCCTTTGATGCTGGAGGCGGCTGCATCACCGCCCGTGTCGCGGCTCATAATAAAGCACTTCAGTGATTGCGTTGTGCCCAACGAGCTGTGATCAAGGTGAGCCGGCCTGGGGGACGAACAGCGGGCGAAGAATATGCGGAATATGAGTTCCATGACGACGCACGGCTTTGGGTGGCTTCAGACTCAACGTAATGGGGGTAACTATTACACTTGAATTCCTCGCGAGCCCACATCCCGGAGGCCTCGTCTGGCAACAGGTTGCCCTTTGGAGCCGCCTCCCCGCGGTTGGACGGCTGTTCCGCTTCCTCGGGTGCCTTTCTTAGCTGAACGCCGCACTTGACGATGAGATGGTGTCATCGACACAGACGACCACGTTAGTCCGCGATCTTGATGGCCTTGGGTGTGGAATGTGGGCGTCGCAAGCTGAATCTGGGGAACAGCCCCCTGATCTAGATCATCTGAAACCCCAGTCCTTGCTCCATCTTGCATAGATGATGCTAACCTGCCTTCGGATTTATAAATCATCGGCCCCGATTCTCACCAGCGGCCACAGAAAGCCATTTGAAGCGTCATCGAGTCTTGCTCTCGTATCTGACAGCGCGTTGACTTGAAATCATCCATACGATGCCAACCTTGAGTGCTTTCCTCGTCTTCCTGCTGATGAGCGGCAGCGGCCAGGTCCTTGCCACACCTGCCAGCCTGGAGAGCAAGACCTTCACCGTCATGGCCAAGCTCAACGACAAGTTCGAGGCCAACGGCCCGCTGGCGCTGGCTCGGGCCTACCTCAAGTATGGCACGCCTGTGCCCCATGAACTCGACGCGTTTCTCCACAGTTCGGTGAGCAAACAGAAGCGCGAATCCACAGGAAACGCAACCGCCTTTCCCCAGCCCGACGACTCCGACCGCGAATACCTCGCCGAGGTCGACATCGGCACGCCCCCGCAAACGCTGTATCTCGACTTCGATACGGGCTCCAGTGACCCGTGGGTGTTTAGCACCGAGACCCCACGCAGCCAGATCAATGGCCAAACGCTCTGGAATATCGCCCACAGTTCGAGCGCCAGGAGGCTCCCGCATTACAGCTGGTCAGTCAGCTACAGCGACCAGTCCAGCTGCACAGGCGACGTGTACACCGACGTAGTCAAGAATGGCAGCCTGGGCGTCAAAGGCCAGGCCGTTCAGTCGGCTGGAAACGTCTCTCCGGGCTTCACAAACAGCCCGCCGAAGGGGTCGGGCGTTTGGGTCTCGGCTTTGACAAGCTCAACAGCGTCAGGCCCAAAAGGCAGGGAACTTGGTTCAGCAACATCAGGCCGAGCTTGGATGCGCCGTTGTTCACCTCACATCGGACAAGGGGGGGCAGTACGTATTCTAAAGAGTCTCTCGCAGCTGACACTGTTTCGTGCCGTCAGGGGGAAGGGTCTGCTAACGCGCAACCTCAGATGCTCGTGTAACTTCGGTTACATTGACAGTATCCAGTACACTGGCAGCATCATTTACACCGCCGTCTCGGGCAACCGAGGCTACTGGAGCTATACCGCAAGCGGCTACGACATCGGCAGCGGCGGCTTCAATAGCCACAATTTCGAGGCCATTGCCGATACGGGCACAAGCCTACTGCTGCTGCCCGGTAGCATCGTCGACGACTACTGGAGCAATGTTAGCGGTGCTACCTACGACCCCAGCGTCAACGCCCACGTCTTTCCCTGCGCCAACACGCCACCCGACTTTGTCTTTGGCGTCGAGAACAAGACCATTACCATTCACGGGAGCTACATGAGCTATGGCTGGGCATACAACGACGACGTCACAACTTGCTTTGGCGGTATTCAGAGCAACAACGGCGGCCGAACAATCTTTGGCGACATTGCGCTCAAGGCTTCCTCTGTTGTCTTTGACGTTGGCAACATGCGCCTGGGCTGGGCGCAGGGTGCATGAGCGGCGGCTGGACGCTGAAGAACATGCAAACTTGAAAACGTGGAGAGTGTTTTAGCGAAGAAAGCGGCCATAAGAGCATCAACACAACACATGAGAAGCTGTGTCTTTATAGACAATTTCACAACGGATATTCTTAATTGCCCCATCCTTTGCGAGCTCTTTTTGATACATGGTGTTATAGCCGCACTTGCTTTCTCGAGATGCTCAATGGCGCCAAACTCTCTTGTACATCTATGCGAGCTATGACTGAGTTTGTAGCTGCATTGAGACGGAGAAACAAAAGGACACTGCTGGGCTGAACAAGTGGATGTATGCCTGGATGCGAGCTCAGGACAGCTGCAAGTTCATTAAATGCAAGCTATAATGACACGATATCAGCCGCAAATTCTTTCGACATATGAGACTCGGCAGAGACGCTGCCCGCCAAGTCTGGCCCAAGCATATCACATGCATCATCAAGTTCACAATCGTGAAATCTCTCACCAGATACACTAGACGTGCAAACCCCGACTGTAATTTATGTCTAACCTGGCCGTCTAATCCCATTTTACCTGCTGCCAGCCTTTAATGTTGCTCCTCCAGCTCTCCACGAGCTCCGATACCGTCCCGTCCTCAATCAAAGCTGCGAGCTCGCCGTCCGCCTCGTTCTCAAACACCCACTTCTTGAGCGCGCCCACAAAGTCCCGCCCCGGCACCGCGCCGCCCTTCAAGTTCTTCACCCAGTCCTTACCTTCTTTGCAGGCCCCGCTAGCCGCAGTCTCGAGGCTCTTGACCTGCGACAGAACCTCCTTGTGCAGATTGCTGTTCCCCGACCTGTCGCGCTCCTTTTCTCGTTCGTTGTAGGATAGGACCCACTGCGTCGTCAACTTCACTGCCACCGCCGTCTCACGAAGCATGGCGACATCGTGCAGCGATTTTAGAGTTGTCACTGCCTTCTCCACTGCATCGCCCTGTTGGATTGAGACCAGCGAACGCAGGCTGTCGAGACTGACGCGTACCGACTCCATCAACTGGCCCAGCACATCTGGCAACGGGGTCGTACGAGAACTGCCCGCGCAGAGAGGTATCAAAGTACAGAGCAAACTGACAGTGTCAAAGTATAGCATCTCTGCGGGCGTGCATACTGTGCACGCGCCGCGAAGGAACTTGGAAAAGGAATGCCCAAGCTGGGCCATCATCTCGAGAACAAAAGCCTGGTCTGTCCCGCTCACCGCTGCTGAGGATTTATAAACTGTGGGAGGCTTCCAGTCCAGCACCTCATGGAAAGCTTCCGACAAGAGCGAGAGATGGCATCGTTGGTTCTGCGGACAACGTTAGATCGCACTGCGTCACTAGAGGGAAGCAATGCGTACTGATGGTCCAGGACCGAGGAGCAGTCTGGCGTGCATGGGAGGGCTAGCACTGCAATCCCAAGATGGAAATGATCCGTAGTCAACGACATTCGTGAGATTGAGCTCGTCATCAATTTCAGCTGTGCTTTTTGTCAGCGAATGCATAAAATCATCCCGGAAGTCTTCATACCAAATCGAGCATCATTGAGCAACTCCCCGTACGGCTGTCCAAGCAGACGCTCTGTTCTGGCCTCCTCAACCAAACTCATCACCCTCGTGCAGCTTTCTCGAAGGTTTTCAATATACTTGGGCATTTCCAGTATACTGCCGTAACTGGCGGCCTCGAAGGCATCGATTAGCCGTCTTGGCATACGCAATTTCAAGGAGACGGCGTAATGGGACTTGAGCGTCTCGTGGAGCTGCCATCCCCAGTTGTCCGATGGCGAGATGGCCGAGGGAGAAATGGTGGACAGCCGATCGTAGAAGACAGGGGCAAGAGAGTCGACAATTGTGCGCTTGACACCGAGGGTGTCCCAGATCTCGCGGGCTCTGTGCGCCGAGCCCAAAAGTAGATGCAACTGTACCAGCATCAACGACATTTGGCTGTGCTTTGGCGTGAGATGGAACTGATGTTCGAGTGTGAAGAGCGCACGGAGAAGATATTGCGCTGACGATGAACGCGAGGGGGTGTATCCAGGGCGCTCATGGTTAAACGCCAGTCTCAGATTGCAAAATCCAACAACCATGGCCAGCTCGGGTATGAGTTCGTTCTCAACTGCGTGGTTGCCCACAAGATCCTTGCTGGCTGACTTGTACAGAGCGAGACCATTCCGGCCAATGCTAGACAAGCACGGCGCGCACAGAGCAGTGTCGAACTCGGTGTCGCAGACAGTGCATTTCGATCTCGGCTGCTCAGCGGGTATCGGTACAGCGCTTAAAGGGCATGTGAGGGCAAAGTACTGCAGTTTAAGCGATAGCAGCCGAATTCTAGCAGCGACTGCATCGTTCGAAGAGGCGTCGGTCAACTCAGGGACGTGTTCATAGGCGAAATACTTGATTGCCGACGCATCAAGCCTTTCAACAAACCCCTTGATATCGTCGAAGCATGCCAAGCTGCTCTTCTGATCTTGTACATAGTTGAACAGTTCCTTGATTCGGAGCGAGGAAGGCTGTCCCTCTTGCAAATCATCTCCGTCCTGTGTGATAAGATTAAACGCAGCTGACACTCGCGCTAGCAAAACGTTTCTTCTGTAGATAGGTCGAAGATTTTTGGACTTGGCGACACTGAGCAGCAACTCCTGGACCGGCTTTTCAATGCTAGAACCCCAGTCAGTTGTGTTCGGTAGAGGACTGCTGCGGTGACGTACTCTGGATTGACAGCCTTCAAGTGTGACGCCGCGACGATGAAATGCCTCCAGACCAGCCAGTCGGCGGCCAGCAGCGTCGGCTCATCATTCTCGTCGGCGTCAGAGAGGCAGTCATGACAGAGATCAAAGAGGCCTTGCCAGCTGCCTTGGCGTTTGTGCTTTGCTGCGGCTCGCAGGAACAGCTCTTTGCGGCCGAGCCGAAACTGTGACACAGGGCTAAATACCGGGCTGCTGAGCAATTTCTTAACATCGGCTGCGGTTCCGTGCGTCTCAACAACGTCGTAGAGGAGAAGAATCTCCTCCTCTGTCTGCACGCTTCGGGCGGGAGGCTTTGGCGGCTCGTCCTCTGCTGCCGTAGTCCTTGCCTGGCGAATAGCGTCAACACAGCGTCACAACAGGGGAAGCTCGGTGCAGTACCTGTTCGGTGAGCTGGGCAGCACGCTCGATTTGCTTCTGAGCGAGGGTGCCGTATAGCTTCCGCTTCTCGGGAGGTGACCGAGGACTCGTCTGATGACTGTCAGCAGATGCGGGACGGTTAACGTAAGGTGTAGCGCCCGTACTGCCAACATGTGGGTAATGACAATGTTCCAGAACAAGAACGCCCTCTCGTTGGGAAATGACCTGTCAACAGTCGCGGCAATCTGTTGCACATCAGAAGTCGTTCACGGGCCAAGACCGGTCGTCCATGGAGTACTGTACCTGCTGGGCGCTGACGAGGTCCCAGTGCAGCAAGCAAGACTCCAGACACCGCGTGGCAGCAGTTCTGTCCTTGGGCGACGCCTTGACGGCCCTCACGCGCAGCGGGCCGAGCGACTGTGTGAAGAAATCTTCATCGACCAGGTCCAGCGTCGCCCACTCAAGGAGGTCGATGGCATCTACATCCTTGACGACGGTCCCGTCCTTGACGTACTGCCCTACGGCAGCAACGGCGGCGAACTTGACGCTAGGGTCGTCGAGCTGGCTCTCGGCACATATTTTGACAATCTAGCGAGGCGGAAAGCGCGCAGTCAGCAGAGGCCCAAGCCAAGGTGCGGTGTGAACATCCTCGGCGGCACCGGCAGTGAATGTGTAGATTACCGACCTCAAAGTACTGGTCGTTGAACGTTCGCGCCCGCTTCTCGGCGAGGCGTACAGCGACGGGCCAATTGCCATCGTGAAAAGCAGACTGCAGCTGCAGATCAACCCCGTTCCTTAACCGAGGGCGTTGGCGACTCATGACCTGCGAGCTATGGCTGTGGAGTGTGTTGTTTGAAGTCTCACAGGGAAACTTTTGGAGGGGCAGCAGCGCGGGAGCCTGAGTGAGGGGACCGTGTTGCCCTGCCAGGCCGCACTGTCTTGGATGCGCCCGACGAACTGCAGCTTTGAGATTCGTAGCCCGACTTGCATATTTGCGGCCTAAAGTCATTCATAAAAACTTGTTGTACTTTTTTACAGATCATTTCACAGAGAGTGGACTCTTGTGCGAGTTGCGCCATAACGGCCACCCACTAGCCACAGGCAAGGCGCTGCATTTCTCAAGCTGACAACACCGTCGCTATGCCCCGTGATTTCCTACACTTTTGTACAAGGGCCTTCCGGAGACTTGGAGTCTCACAAGGTCGTCTGCCTCGGTCGGGACGTGTCCGCCTCGGCTTCGCGTCGGGCGTAATGGCATTCGTTTGGTCTCGAGCGTGGTATCACCAGAACGCGCCGCCCTTCTCCTTCCTCCGTCGTTCAGTCTACTACACCGTCAGCCAAAAGAAGAGAAACCCAGTCTCGGCACATGTTGGACGCACCCAAGCCTGCTTGCAGTCGCGATACGCCCTGCGGCCAGTCAGTCTTGATCTTCCTCCATCTCCATCCCTGGTTCCTCGTCACTGCAGATCTCACGCACTGAAAGTACTCGCCGCACATAGACTTATCGCCTCCGTTGCGGTACAAGCACTTGTAGCTTCGCTGCGCGGCCTCTTGGCAAGGGTCGTAGAACTCGCTCTTGGATTTGCTGCGATGCCCAGGGCCATGGTCAGTGTTGCCTCTGAAGTTGCGTGGGACTGTGCCGTCGAGGCCAAGGCACGGCCGGCTTACGTCTCAAACTTTTGCTTCGTCGTCTTGTCCCACGGGTCCGCCTCGGACTCTTGCGACTTTTCTGACGCCATGATGTTGTTCGTGCCTGAGTAGGGAAGAGGTTGGCGAATGGCGATGGCGGCGTGAGGTCGTGGCCAGCCGGATGAATTTCGGCAGTCGCGGCTCCCGCTGCGGCGTCGCGAGGGCTGAAAGCGCACTGTGCCTCCCTCTAGCTTATATGGTGCAACGGCTGGACAACGTAAAAGACACCAGAGGGTAAAGTCTGACAAACTCGTGGTCGCTCAACCAACTCAGTTCTGCCTGCATGCTAGTCATGGATGCGCCCTAATGGCCTCCCAGAACCCGTCGCCATCAAATTCACGCGTCCTACCCTTAGCCCGCAACAGTCCATCCCTTGCCAGCTCAATCTTGCGCGTCGTTTCTACGCTGCAACACAGCCCGACATCAAACTCCTTCAACTGCGGCTCGCCCATGAGCGCCAGTGCCCCTAGCCCCAGGTACGAGTGGTAAAGGTCTGGCGGTCCTCCAACGGCCTTGGAGAAGCCGCCGATGCGGTGCTGCGTGATGTCGAGAATGTACTTGCGAGATGGGGGGATGTTGACCATGAAGAGGCTGTCGAGCATCTGCATGCTCAATAGTCAGTACCAAGTGAATAGTGTCAGAGATGTTGCAAGAGCAAGGTATCGTACCGCAAGCGTGCCCGCTACATACCAGCAGTAACACGTATCGGCCTTTTTGTTCCATCGCCCGTTGTAGCCAACATAGCCGCAACCCTCTGACAGGCTCGGAGCACCGAGCTTGGACTCGAGATAATTTTCGTCCTCGTCCTCGTCCTCCTGCTCCTCTTCCTGCGCAAGGTACTTGAAGGGCCGTTGGATGAGAAAGTTGATCAGCCCCTGACGGTCGGCTACGCCTTCTTTGATAGCAGTCCCCTTGTCAGGTGGTGATGATGATGATGACAGTGGGCGGTCCAGCATATAGAGAGCCGCTATCCCACAGTATGCGTAGCCACCTGCAGTAGAACGTGTTAGCTTAACCAAATACCTGGCTTTGAGAGACGAGACGAACCGTGGGATTCGTGCTCTTTCGAGGCCTCGGCGAGACCGCCATCGTACGTCTGCGAACTGATCAGCCAATAGAGCACTTGGGATCAGCAAAGCTCCCATAAACAAACCTGCGCCTGGCGTACGTGCGCTATCAGCTTGTCAACGTCGATATCCTCCTCCCAGCCTTCGTCGCCTTGCGGAAGCTCGCCTCTCAGCATCCACCGAATACAACTCGCAAGGTAGCTGTGCCGCATGTCCCTCCCACCCACCGCCTCGCCCTCCCACAGCACCTGTCCAAAGCTGCCATCTTGCCGCTGCAGTCGCCTCAGCCACCTCAGCAGCTTCCCCCGGCGCACACCCGCAAAGGCTGCCCGGGCCTCCGTTTCCGTCTCTGCCGCCGCAGCCAGCAGCAGCAGCGCGAAAAATGTCGCTGCGAGGTTCGCCGATCCCTTGACGGCGTCCTGCCCGTCCAGGGCGTGCGTCGGGCTGCCGCAGAACCCGCCGTCCGGGTGCTGCAGGCCCAGGACCCAGGCTCGGATGGAGCGGCGGTCCTTGGTGGAGAGGGGCACGGAGAGAAGGTCCAGGGCCGAGACGATGAAAAAGGCAAAGGTGACGCGCGTGGAGTCGTTTGCTGTGTACGGGGACGGGAGGTATGTGCTGTGACAGCGCTGCCAGTACTTGATGTGCCTGGCCTTGTCCAGTACGGGCTCCTCTTGCGCCGTCATGGCGGGATGTCTGGTCGCAGGTTGAGTGAAGCTCGTTAAAGGAAGACAGTCGCGACGGTGAAATCATCAACCGGGCGGGATCTTCAGTCTTTTCGCAACGGAGCTCTGAAAGGAGAAAACTGCTTAGGCGAATTAGAGAGAGTCTTGCGATGAAGTCGCCAAGGAGAGATCGACGCGCTCCCGCAACCGCCTCACCATGATCAGCCACATAGACCCCTGCCAGCTCAGCAGCTACCCCCTGGGCCAGCGAGCTTTCGTCGCCCCGATAAGCGAGCAAAAAGCTTCGATAAGGCTCCGGCCAGGCACGAGTGACGCCACCATCGCTCAATGCAGGACACCTTGCGGTTGATTCGAAACATCCCTTACTCATGCTCCCTTCGTTGACGCCTTTCCCAGCCTTTCCGTCGTCGTGCCGTCGCCAAGGGGAAGCCAATTCCCTGTGTCCGTATAGGGTCAGAAAGCACACACGATCTCGTACCACCTTATTCTTGATTGTGCTCTCTCTCCTTCGTAACTGTTCACTGCGACAGCGTGCGCTGCGTTTCACCATCAGGAGCACACGCCGACAGTCCGAAGCCTCCCTTGCCATCCCATCATCCCATCATCCCATCATCCCGCCGGATTCATTCCTTCTCCGTCCTCGATCATACGCGCCAACGGCAGAATATAACACGACCATCGTTTGCGCCCTTTGCGCACCGACAGCTTGCCCGCCATGCCGCTCATCGCCGCCAAGACCATCATCGTCTCCATCTCGCTCTTCCACATTACCCTCGCTTTCTTCTTCCTCACGAGCCCGCGCACCGTCAGCGACCAGGTGCTTGTGTATATTATGGGCGAGAGCATGGGAATTGTACGCCAACAAACCTCCGCTTCCTCCAGAAGATCCGAAGATCCACATTCCTGCAAGCGATGGATGCTAACAATTCGCCGTTGACACAGCCCACCACCCGCGCCTTTGACACGCAGAGCCCTGCGCTGGCCTTTCTCGCCGTGGTCCTCGCCATGTTTGGCCTCAGCGACCTCGTCTCCCTGTCCATGCCCGAGGAGCTCGGCTCGCTATACTACTGGGGCACCCAAGGTCCGTCTGCCCTTTCCTGTGTGAAAGACCCGGTCGGCTACTAACATGCAGTTCCGCAGCACCACTCCGCTCGTTCTTCTCCATGGTCCTCGTCTTCTACTCCTACTTCCTCGGCCCCTCGTCCGTCGTCTACGGGTCTTCCCCACGCACAGCCTCGGCCTCCTCCTCGTCCTATACTGCCTCAAGCTGGGGCGGCGAAGCTCTCAAAAACCGCGTCTTCTTCACCTTCGTGTTCCTCGAAATGATCAGCTGGTTCTGGATTTGGGTCACCCTGCGTGAGGAGCGCCACGACCTTATCACGAGGATGCGCAAGCAACAACATTCCGACTAGGTTATTGTCGTGACATGAAGAGCGGTGCAAGGTACTAGGGGAAATCATTTCGGAAATGAGGTGGTTACTGCTTTTGAATTGGAGTATGGAAAAAGTTGGGCAGCACTAGGCAATCTCCTTGGAATCATGGAAGCATCTATACCCATCAATTGAACAAGATACATCTACGTGTTTGTTTGCATCACACCACTGGTACACCCTCGTGCAGACTGAACCACGCAGATGTCTTATGACGCCAATGGTAAACCTCCCATAGTATTCATAAGGTAGCTATAGCCGGGTATATCTATCTATACAGCTCCCTCATCCCTTACAGTGACCGCGCCCCTACATACTGAGAAATAAACTGACAGTGCTTCCGAAAGTAACAGGTTGCTCTAGCAGACTCCGTCGACTTGTTTTCGGTGTTGCAAATAGCGTCAGATAGATATCGTCCCCCCTATCCGCTCATTTTCGAAAAGAAAAAAAGTCATGGCTCGCCTCATCTACGCATCATCAAGTCGTCGGTTGAGCAGCCTGCGGTTCCGGCGACGATGGCTGAGCGACCGCCTCGACATGCGCCGCAGAAGTCTTTCCGCTCCCGTTCAAAGCTGGCTCTGGCTCCTCATCCTCGATAATCTGCTCCTCAATAATCTCCCCCGGTCTTCGAACAATGGGGCTAAACGCTTCGACTTCTTCCAACTCCTCTTCAGGCTCCTCGGCCATCATGTTCTCATCCTCTTCCTGGATGGTAATTTCACCGGAGCGGCGGCCAAGAGCCGAGCCACTGCCGCTGCGAGAATGGACGCCGGAGCCGGCGCCTGCATGCCTGCTGCTGGACCCCAGTCCGCCAAAGTTGAGTGTAGGACCCTTGAAGAGATTCTTCTTTCGCTTCGCAAAAGATATGCCAGATGAGAAGGGGTTCGGAGATCCAGGCGGCTGCGGCTGGCTGCTGGGCATTCCTTCGTTGTATGTCCGGAGCGGCGGCGGAGCAGGCGATCCAAGAACGAGACGAATGTTGGACGGAAATGAAGTCGCCGTCGGCGTTGCAGGAAGCACCTTGACCGAGTGGTGCGGCGAATGGCCACGACCAAGCGGCGTCTTACACGTCGAGACAGACCCTGCCGAGCTCGTCGACGAGGCCTTGGAGTGAGAGTGGTGGTGGCGGTGTATGGAACGGACCGAAGACACAGAGGACGAGGTCGACTTTCTGCCTCGCAAGCCCGCAGAAGAATGGCGGACGGTAGACCGCGGCGTCAGGGGAGAAGGCGAGATAGACTGTCTCTTGTACGAATGCGACGTGGCTATGCGCGGCCGCTGCATGTGAACCGAAGCCGACAGAGACGACGATCGCGAGGTAGTGCCATTGTTAGCAGCACCGCCGCCTTGCGCCGCAGCGTATCCCTTGGTGGCGTGCCCGTTGGCGACGACACCCTTCGGCAGCGGTGCCGTGGCTTGGAGTCCAGGAGAGCTCGTAGTCGGATACTTACTCGTCTGCGGCCGCGGGCTGGGGTTCTTGCTGCTGTTGTCGCTGGCTGCTTTGTTGTGCAGGTTGGGCGTACTGCGGCTCGTGCGCCTTTCGTGTCGGTGGCGCCGTCTCGTCGTGTTCTCGATGAACCAGTGTGTCCAATTCTTCCAGTGCGCAATGATGGCTTGGCTGGGCTTCTTTCTCGACTTCTGCTGGCCGTTCGCCTCCTGCGGACTCTGCGTATCCGAGGCGTTGCCTGCGTTGTTCTTAACAATGGTGTCCGACGTGGTGACCAGATGCAAAGTTGAGCCGCGAGATCTTGCACTTCGTATGACTCCCTCCTTTGGCGGCGGAATCGGCCGACGATGGCGAGACGTAGAGATGGAGCGGATGGAATCCTTATCAATTGGCGTCGGAGGCATATCGTCGGTCATGGATGCTCCGCTCTCTCGGTTCGCCTCCGGTAACTGGGGCAGGTCTGAAAAGCCATAGTCGCCGTAATAATGCGCGCTCCTACGTTCGCTTCGGCCTCGACTCCTTGATCCGCTAGACTCGCCCAGCCTGATGAACTGGCTTGTCAGCCCGCCGTCTTCGTCCACGTCCTGAAGGGTCGGCGCCATGCGCTCAAGTCGGCTCGACGCGGCGGATAGACGGCGTAGACTCCTCTCCACCTCCTTTTCCTTGCGTTTCCTCTCCCGCCTAAGCATCTTGCGGGCTTCCTTCTCTAGGAGTAGGGTCCACCAGCCTGACAGCGCATCGCATTTCTGCGCCAGGACGCTCTCTACGACGGCGTCAATGTCCACGCCCGCGCTGCGCATCCTGTGCAGGCAGTCCTTTTCCAAGGCCGTGGAAAAGGGTGGCTGCGCCGGGGCTTTGAGGATCGTTTGCTGCACTGGCGCGTGCTCGGCGAGGAACGAATGGGCGAGAATGTCTTGTAAAGTCGGACGAGGAAACGGACGCTTCGAGAGCATTGCCTTGAGTAGGGCGATGGCGTCGGCGGAGAGGTGTTCGGGATAGGTCGGCTCTTCGGAGAGGATCCTTGTCCGAGTAACATTGTCGTCGTCGTCGTCGAACGGCAGCTCTCCGCAAAGCAAGGCGTACAGGATGATACCCAAGCTCCAGACGTCAATCTTTTCGCCGGCATACTTTTCACCACGCAGCATTTCGGGGGCGGCGTAGCATATTGTCCCGCAAAACGTTTGCAGGTGATTTGTCCTTCCCTCGTATTCCCGCGTAAAGCCAAAGTCGACAAGCTTGACGTTCTCGTGCTTGTCAAGGAGGATGTTTTCGAGCTTGAGGTCGCGATGGACGCAAGACTGCATGTGCACGTAGGCGACGGCGCCGACTAATTGTGCAAAGATCTTTTGGACCTTGTGGACGGCAAGGGGCCCATGCTCGAGTAGGTAATTGTACAACTCATCGCCTGGGGGCAAGCAAAGTCAGCCATGTTCTTTTAGGACACAAATGACCAAGGGCTCACGTACCAGAGCAGTACTCCAACACCAGCCAGACCAGACTCTCGGTTACGATGACTTCGTACAGCCTCGCAATATGAGGGTGGACAAACTGGCGGTGATGGTGTATCTCGCGGGCGAGGTTCGAATCGTCTTTGTGGGCCGACTTGAGGACGACCTGCAGTGGGCGGTCAGCAGGAGAGTATGGCATATTTGATGCTCAGGGGTTTCGGAGGCGTGCCTTGGAGCCATTGGTGAGCTTGTGCGTCGCCAGGTACACCTTGCCAAAGGAACCTTTTCCGATTAACCGGCCGAGCGTGTAGTTGCCGACCGACGCGAGGTCGTTGGACGAGAACTCGCTGCAAAGAGGAACGACGGTCAGCGTGGGGAACAGTCATAGGCAGCCAGAGGGACAGGGACTGAAACGCACTCCAACAATTGCTGATATGAATTGGCAAGCTAGACATTGGCTACATCAGCGTGTTTCGTTCTCATCGTCGCAACCTGTACCCGATCCAGGAGACGGGATGCCAGGAATCCCACCTTTGCCTTGCGTCCATGAGCATCGGCGATCTTCCCCTTTGCCGGCTGCATTCCTCGAGTCCCGCGCCGGCTGCTCGCGGCTCTGGCCTGGGGCGTGGTTTTCGAGATGCCGAATGCAAGTTTTCGATCGTGCCGGCGTCAACGAGGGCCAAGGTGCCAAGGTTACGGCGGCGGCGCCGGCCTCAACTGCGTTGGTTCCTCAATGTCTGAATGTGTCGCGGGAGACTTCAGGGCAGGCCATTCGGGGGCGCGAATTGGACAGAATGCCGGCGCGTGCGAGCGTGGTCGACTCGGGGCCTCTCGTCCTGACAATGACACGGCGATGCACTGGGCGCTGGGCGGTAACTGAAGCTGCGATTGGATTCGAGGGATGGATGGGTAAAAGATGAGATAGATGCCGCGATGCGCGCCCACGGTACGTTGGTGGAGAGCGCACAGGGGGCTGGGCCGAGATGACGGCGCGTTGCCAGATGGGTAATTAGGTAGCGTCAAAGTACCCCGTCGCCGATGCTACAGCAGGTGATGTCACCCCTGGTGGCATGATTACGGGCCGTAGAGTGACATCCTGCATACCCAGTCTATTCCGTTCATTCCCTGCCCGCGGTGAGCTCACCAACCTGGTGCAATCATCACCCTGCAATCCGTGCCTGTGCTCGTATCGCTTGCGTCGACACATTTTAGCCAGAGAACCGCCAGTGCACGGGCCGCGCCGCGGCGAGAGTCATGGACGCTGCAGGCCATCCTACCTTACACCGTCTGCAGGTCTGAATGGGCAGCTCCAATGCCGCTCGCTGCGCTGCGTTTCCCCGGGTTTCACAACGTGGACTGCAGAGTGAGGCGAACAGATGAACTCCGAGCAAGGTCCACCGACCTGTGGTTCCGTGTGGGCGGACCATCTCATCAAGTAGGCGTGTTTCAAGTATATTTACGCAATCGCGTCATACCTCGAGATTTTTCACGTCCTGGCCAGCATAGCTGCCTGGACTAAGACTAGGATTGGTAACTCTCGTATAGGGTAGCCACAGCTTCTAGAGTTGCCATTGAGAACTTGGCATTCACAACTCGTCCGGTTTGCTCAAGACTTGGCTCAGCGCACGCAGCCTCAGCTCATATTGAATCACGTCCCTTTCCCTTGGAAACGGCATCTAATCCTGCCATCCACATTCCAGGCTTCCGTCAGTTACTTTGTCCCAGTATACATCCGCATCTTGACCCTTCCCAAAACTCCTCGCATGAGACACCCACTTGAATCAAAAGGTCAAAACAACTCCGCGTCCCATGCCATGCATGTGCCCGGTTACTATAATACACCTATCCCAAACTGACGTGATGATATTGAGACAGACCAAGAAAAGGACACACCGTCAGCACCTGCACACGCGACGTTCAGCGTTTCCTCGTGTCCTTACCCCTTTTCTTTCCCCTTTTCTTGTCCTTTGGTAGCTCCAGCTTCGTGTGTTTGAGCTGCTCCGTCATAATGCCGAGCATGTAGTGATCAATGTTGCGAACCTTGCCGCCCCAGGCATTGTACTCTGTCTCCTCGTTGACGAGCTCCGACTCTGCCCCGTCGAGCACGCTGCCGTCGAGTAGCAACTTGCCCGCCGGCGTTCCCTGCCGAGTCGTCGATGCACCCGAGGCCGGACCAGAGGGCTTCTCGGTAAAGTCGGCGTCGTCTGCCTCTATTTCTCGCTCAGCGACGTGTGCAGCAGCCACGTCCTCTCTGTCCTCGGCCTGCTCGAGCACCCTGCCGACAGTGCGTTGGTCGTTGTTCGTTCCTGGCCCTCCCAATACGCGGTCCAGCGCTGCGTCCGCGGCAGACACACCCTCACTCGAAAGATCCACCTTGTCCTCGAGAACATCCCTGACCGAAACGCGATTGAAGTAGTCGGTGGTGAACTCTCCTTCCTGAATGACGACATCGTCAAGCATCTGTTTCTGAGACGCCTTGCGCAGGATGTTGGCTTCGATGGTGTGCTCGCTGATGAGGCGGTAAATGTGCACATCACGCGTTTGCCCAATTCGGTGGCATCGGTCCTGGCACTGCTTGTCCATAGCAGGGTTCCAATCCTGGTCGTAGAATATGACTGTGTCAGCACCGGTAAGATTGATGCCAAGCCCACCTGACCTGGTGGACAAGATGAAGCAGAGGATGCGAGGATCGTTGTTGAACCGATCCGTCAGGATCTGGCGCTGTTCCACCTTGGTCGCTCCGTCGAGGCGCAGATACTTATGGCCATGAATGTTGAGAAATTGTTCCAAAATATCCAGCACCTTTGTCATTTGCGTGAAGATGAGGGCGCGATGACCGCCGGCTTGCAGTCTACGAAGCAGCTTGTCCAGGACCTGGAGCTTGCCGCAGTCGTACTGGAGTAGACGCTTATCGGGAAACTGGATACTGAGCCGCATCCGAGCTTCGTGCCACGGGTCAGCTGGAGGTACCCTTGGGAGGAATGGTGCCCATCGGACTGGAGCTGACAGCTTCAGATCTTCCTCAACAAAGGTCTCGACGCCTTTGCGGCCCAGCATGAATGGTTCCAAATCGCGCGTTACCACCGCCGGCGTCACGCAGGAGAACTTTTCAATCGTCGTCTTGAAGCTGTCGGCACGCTGGTCAAGGGTTGGGATCAGGGCGCGGATAAAGTTTGAGTCGTTCTCGAACCATGCCATTATCTTACCAGGCACTCTCGGCCGCGGACGGCAAGGGCGCTTGAAGGCATTAACGGACACCAGATCCACAACATTCTTGCCGTATATCGGTCGCTGCTGGCGGCGTAGCGCATTGAGATACACGCAATGCTGCAGCTCCTCAAACCTCCCCCAGCGAGATGCGCTTTCCAGGTAGGCAATGTTGGACTCCACAGTCGACGGATCGAGGTTGGTGTATGCTGCCTGAGCTCTGATTTTCTGGGCCTCTCTAAGATCCATGAGTGCTCGATGAGAGCTAAGTTGAGCGATGCGCTCAGCCTTGACGCTAGACAGATGCTCGTGCGCGGTCGGGACTAGGTTTAAGAATGCGAGATTGACCGCTCCCATTGGTGTTCTCGCCAGCAAAGAACGCCGCAATATTCGTTCAGTGACGTCGTATTCAGACACGACAGACTTTTGCATGCGGAAAGAGGTCATGATTGGACGGTCAACAAACAAGTCCGGGTGGTTGCAGACTTTGCGAAGCTGCATGAGACAGTTGATGATTGACAAGTAGTTACCCGAGGCCAGTGTCGCCTTGGTGTCGTTGCGGGACAAGAAACCATCGTAGAGCTCGCGTTGTCGTTTCGATAGCCGGCAAAACTCGACATGCTCGTATTTGGCCGGCATTTGCTTCTCTACGTCGGCCTTGAGGCGGCGCAGCAGGTACGGACGAAGAACCTTGTGCAGCTTCGAAATAATGGCCCTGGCTTCGTCGTCCATCTGGTCTCTGCCGCTCTCCAAGATTTGAGACTCGGGCTTATGGAACCAGTCATGGAACTCCTGAAGGTCCGCGAAGCCGCCCACGCCATTTTCCGCGGGCATGAGGAAGAAGAGCAAGGACCACAACTCAGTGAGGTTGTTCTGCAGCGGCGTCCCGGTGAGCAAGAGACGCGAGTGTGTGTTGAACCCTAGCAGTGTCTGCCACCGCTGAGACTTGAAGTTTTTGATGTTGTGAGCTTCGTCAAGAATTAGGTAGTGCCACCGTCGCCGCTTGAAAACTTGCTGGTCCTGGAGCACGAGCTGATAGGAAGTGATACACACATTCCAAACATCGTCGTTGTTCCAGCCCTGTCTTTTTCGTTTTCGCTCCTCTTGAGACCCGTAGTAGGCAAGGATTTTGAAGCCCGGGCACCACTTCTTGAACTCCATCTCCCAATTCAGCATCACACTCGTGGGCACAATGACCAAGTGAGGGCCCCAGACTTCGTGGTAGGTGGCCAGGTGAGCGAGCAAGGCTATTGTCTGTATAGTTTTGCCCAGACCCATCTCGTCTGCTAGGATGCCGTTGGTGTTGTTGGCGTAGAGGCCAGCAAGCCAGTCGAGGCCGTCATGCTGATACTCACGTAGCGTCCCCCGAAGGAGGAAGGGGACTTCGGTCTCGTGAGTCGTCTGCGCCCGCGCTCGCGCCCGCACTGATGGGGACCTGCTTGATCCCGCCAAGTCCTTTGTTGACGCCACGTCCACATCGGAAGGCTTGGTCTCCGACGTCGGTGGAGATTGGCTGTGCTCTGGGCTGGGCGGATGCGTGACGAGCTCCGTGCCGGGGCTCGTCTGTTTCTCCGTAGATACGGATATGGGGCCTGTAAGCTGGTTGTCGCTTGGTGCATCGCTGAGTACGTCAGCCATCGGAGTGTCTTGGTCTCGCGCCGGCAGCGGTTGATCGGAAGTCCCATTTGACCGCGTGTTGGAGACAGCGTCATTGTCGGGATTGGCCTGTACCGCCTTCACATGCCCGTTTACATCAGCTGCCGAAGCTTCAGCTGCGGGTAATTGTGCTTGATCCTTGCCCAGTTCGGTGCCATGGTGCCCCATCTCGACCGCATCACCGTTGACAGAATCGGGATGGCGAACTAGCGAAACTTCGTCATCATCAACTAGCCCGTTGAGATCGGTAGTATGCTCTTCCGTAGCACCAGCTGCATCGGCGTCAAGCATCTCGGTGTCTGCTTCATGCGTCCGGGGAGTGTCCTGGGATGCTTCGTCGTTCATCTGCTTTAGCTCTGATTTGCCAAAGAATAGCCCGAGTAAGCCGCCAGCCTCTTCTTCTGATTCGGCATCGTCTTGACTAGATTCGCCTTCCTCATCCTCGTCGTCGTCGCTGTCCATATCGCTCGACCCAAGGTCATCGTCCATGTCGATCGATTCGTCACTTGTGTCGCCAGTCGGGTCCACGTCTGTCTCCGCAACCATCGCATCATTTGTCGCAGCATCATCCTCGGCCGGCTCCAAGTTAGGGAGATTGGCGTACTTTGCAATCAGCTGTGCTTGAGTGAGACCCTCGTCTGCTGCGTCTTTAGTGTCATCCCCCTCGTCATCGTCGGAGGATGACATAATATCGCTGTCTGCGTCGGCGTCATCGCCGCTTTCGTTGGAACCCAGCCTGGAGTCAACATCGTCGCTTCCGGCGCTTATATCATCGCTGAGGTCGTCGAAGCCATCTTCATCGGACGGATTTTCCGAGTCTAATGCACGACGAGCTTGCAGCTTCTGTTCGGACAGGTTGACGGCTTCGTTCAGCGCAGCCTTGACCCGTCTCTGCTCCTCGGCTTCCCATGCCTCTAAGCGCTGTTGGTTGACCTGCGCCCGAACATTTTCCCAGGTACCAAATACGGCCCTGGTGACGAGGCGATATCGTAGTATCCATTTTGCTCGTTCTTCGGCCTCGATTTCCTCTGCCGACTTTGGCTGGCGCCGAAGCCACTCGTCGCGACAAGCCTCGGCGAGCTTCTTGGCCGCTAACCGATGTCTTTGCTGCTCCGCCAAGAGAAGCTTGCGAAAGTTGGTCATGGCTTTTACCATGTGGTCCTGTCGAGCCCACTGTCGTGGCGGCTCCTCTCCCTCCTCTGGGGCGAAGAGCGAGCATCGTTCTTCCGATAGGAGCCCACCGGGCTCTACCTCGTCCTCGATTCGAAGTATCAGCTGGGCATCTCTTTGCGCAACCTCGTCCGTATACGGAGGACCATCCTCTGACGCTTGAAGGCCGCCCTCTTCGACTGGGATTCCGCCTGCTCGTGCCCAAAAGTCCTCGAAGCTTGTACCGATCTTGGCTCGTTTCTGAACCTGGTCCGGATGCACCAATGGGATAAAGCCAGAGCGGCCGACGCGCAGCTTTATCCGAGGCGACCAGCTGTCGCCATCGCGGGGGTCGTATGTAGAGTCGTGAGTAGACGTCGTCTCCTTGGAATCGGCAACGTCGAGGCGCGATGTTCGTCGAGGTCGAGTCGAGTGGCGCGTTGGTTGAGGCGGCGGTGAGGGAGTTCTGCGGCGCGCAGAACGGGTCGAGGATCTTGCCTCTGGCGCTGGCTTTCGTGGCGCGCCTTTCGAGTTCGGTGTCGCTTTCTTCGGAGAAGTATGCGGCTTGGCGGCAAATGGCTTGCCCCCCTTGGCGGCGGACGGCTCGTCTTTCTTCGGCGGGCTGGCAGAGGGCCCGTTCAGGGAGTGTCTTGTCACTCGTCTCTTGCCTCGAGGCTGGAACTCGAGCGGCAGGGTGTTCGTTCGACCGGATTTGCGGCGGCCATTTTCGGTAAAGGAACTGGGACCCTCGGCCTCGATCTTCTTCCACGGCGGCGACTCGAGCTTGAGCTTGCGCGATGCGGGCGGAGGAGTTGCATCTCGAGTCCGCTGCCTCTTAGCTGGCCGCTCGCCCTCGCCCTCGTCACCGTCGCCATCGCCAGGGCCTCCGTTGACTTGTGCGGGCACGTGTCCATTTGTCTGCGGCGTCGCGTCCGCATCGACTTGTTGTGCTGCCGAAGGCTCAGCGGTGTCACCGTCTGCCTTGGCCACCGTCGGAGCAATATCGTCTGGACGCGTTGGACGCTCGTCGTGCGCGGGTTCGGGGACCACAGGATCCGCGACGGCCAGGACGTTGTCGGGCGACGCGGTCTCGGGCATCATAGCAAGGTGGAGCCAGGAGACGCTGAGGGCGTGATCTCGACGAGGCAAACATTGGCAGGGCGGAAACTAGGGTCTATGGAATCGTAGCGCTTCAGAGAATATTCATACAAGGTCTGCACAAGATCAGAGGCCTGTGGCGTGGCCGGCGGCGGTTTCTGCGTGCCAAATGCGTGTCGTCAGCAAAACTTTTGGATCGGGGAGAAATTGCCAGCGACAGCGACAAGGGTGAGGTGGGTTGAAGGGAGGTGCTGTAATTACGGAGTAGCTGCAGGTGGCCCCGGCCCGCCGCTGGAAGCCCGTGGTGAAGCGCGACTGCGCTAGCCGGCATGGTGCGTTGCAGCCTCAGGCATCAAAATTTTAGCTCGAATCACCACAACCTCATCATCAAGAAGCACCTCATTCCAGTTGGAATTGCCACTGTCACCGAGCAATTGGGCACCCACGGACCCGCGAATCCGCCCAACGTGAGTCGAAGCCGAGGAGCGACGAGCTCACGCTGACCGACGTCTGTGTGCGTGCAAGCTGACCGCCGTCGACAGATGCTTCCCCAGCGAATTGTGCGGGCGTCTGCCCTGCGCACCAGCCTTGCAGCTGCCCGACGAGTACCGACGACGCAGCGACGAGGCTTCCTGCCGCCTGCTTACACGTCGAAGAAGACGATGGACGACAGATTCCCCGAAGCGCCGCACCTGAGCGAGGCCGAGGACCCCGGCATGGTCAGTATTGGCGATGCGCAAGACAGATGACGGGCTCATGGGAGACTGACAAACAGCGCGCAGAACGGCGGCTACATCAACCCTCCTCGGATCAAGCGACAGTTCCGCGACCCGCATGCGAGTTGGTGGGATCCGCAGGAGCGACGAAACTTTGGCGAGCCCATTCACGAAGACAACGATATGATGGGAATCTTCTCGCCTTGGGAGTACACCTGGACGACTACCGGCCCCGGCCTGGCCATGGTCGGTACCTTCATCGCCGTTTTCTTGGGCGTCTCTGGAGTCGTCTATCTCAATTATCCTGACAAGCAGTCATACCCCAAGGAGTTTGAGGGCGGGCTGGAGCGAGAACTGGGCGGCCCTGGAGCCGTAAGGGTAGGTCGCTTGGCGCAAATGCGCAAACATTGCGGGTACATGCACGGTGCTAACATGTGTGCAGGCACGGATGGCTGGCGACGAGGACCCCTGAGCCGAATTGGAGTCGATTTGTACATAAACTTAGGCGCGGAATACAGGAGGTCTTGTGGAACCAGCTGATGAGCTTGGGACGATCGCACGGGGATGCGCATGGCTCACCAAGTAGCTGCTGTACCAATGCCATGTCCGAATTTGCTTTGTCAAACTTCGTTAAATTGCCCAGCCCGGTGCGGCTCTACCGCTGACGTTGATTGACTCCTGGCCATAGTGTGTTCCGCCTTCTCCTGCATCCTGACGATGCTTCCTTCGTCCTCGAAGGACGGGGCTAGGAGCGCCCCAATAGTGATCAAATACCACCGAGTGCCTGGGACCTGCTCTGACTGCTATTGGATTTTCGCTTACAGTCGCCGTCTTTGGCGGGCTCACCTCTCGCTACAATGGTAGGAACCGAGCCGAATCCATCACTCCCTGCACTCAGATGCTCCGGGGCCGGCGACCCAGCCGCCCCCTTCAACGACACTCCCAAACGGCTGTGAAATCACCCTGCCCACTCCTGCAGCCTCGTCATCGCATCGACACCTTCCTGGGATACCAAGGCATTCGCCATTGACAATTTCGCAGGCTGGCTTGCAATGCTAGTCGGTCAGAGACGTCTGCATTTGCTGCTTCCTCCTGCCCTGATGCAAGCATTGCGTACGAAGCGTGTCCCGTGACTCGATCTGGTATTTGCATCGGGGCGCTTAACTCAACACAGCAGCCTGTCCAGGAAAGTCGGTTCACCCTCACCCACCATCTCCATACCTTTCTCTCTTCGTTAGAAGATCATCCCCTCTGTGCTTCGCCATTCTCAGGCTTCATCTTGGTTGCCGCAGCCCTTGACTTACAGTCCTCTGATTCTGCCGTACGGGCTTGTGTTTCCGCGCTGCCTCATGATGCGCTTCGAGGACTGGGACATTCTACTCTTTCCCAGAGGCGGCAATGCCCCCATTAAGGAGTTCAAGACATCTTGCAATGTGGTTCACGACGCAGGTATCGTCAACTTCGCTGCAATGATTCCACCGTGGACCCAGCCTGCCTTCAGAGAAGCTGACCACCTCTCAGAATTCTCCCACAGCCATGGCTCAATCGGTTTGCCAACAGTCTGCTGCTTTGTTCCAAGCCTAGCACCCGGCGCTCCCTTCCAAGTCTCCATCCACTCCTGGTCCGAGGCGGTCGTGAGCCAACTTGCCAGCTCCTACAGCAAATTTCCGGACGCAGTCAAGTTTGAGGCGAGGCTCTTTATCGACGGCAGACTGGTGGCGTACGTTGTGCTCCATGTGATTCACAGCGATCGATAAAGCTCTTCTTAGCTTCGTGTTGGCTGATGCCATGGCAGCTCTACGATATTGGATAGAAAGAACACTTGGCCCCATGTCATTGCCCACACCTTTGGTAGGCCCGAATATTTCTGCTCGTGACTGTTCTTTTCATTGACCCTGTGTCCATAGACATGTCGAAGAACGGCAACATCGAACCTCTCAAGTTTCCCTTGTTTCGTCAAGAGTTGCGCCAACAGAGTTCCTGGAGTCCGGCCGACGATCTCGGTCGCATTAAGGTTGTATTGAGCGAGGGTTTTCCACGGGACTCGCTCACCATGCCCATCGAAAGAGTCAGGAATATCGTCGCATTTTCATTTCAACACGCTCCGCTAGGTACTTCCCCTTCGTTCTTGACAGCTTTTTTGGCACGTAGCTCATGGCACGGTATCTAGAGCTTCTGCAAAGCGCAGCGATTGCGTGGCCAAACGCTTCCATGTGGCACAGAGCGCCTTTTGTCTCGTCGATGCCTGTCCCCTCGTACCCTTCGGATGATTCTGACCCGCATGCCCACTCTCCTCACCGGCGAGCCACTAAGTTGCAGAGCAGCTCGTCCAGTTATTTACAGATCGCGTTGCCCAATTCTTTGGAAATTGCCGAGAGGCGACGAGCCACTCAACCGGTCTGCAGTAGCTTGGCTGGCAGCAACGCTGCATCTGAGGGACGTGTAGACGCAAGTGCCTACTTTGACTGGCTAAGCGGCTTCGGCGTGAACGTCTGCGACACGAACCGTGGGGAAGGCCGGGCCAAGATCCACCGCCGGCTCGCACGGAGAACGAGCACAGACATCAGCATGCCGGACTGGGTGGAGATTTCCGAGCACTCGCTCTACGTGCCCGGCCTGCGACAGGAGGATGACGGTCCATCCAACACACTAAAGGTTCCTACGAACACGCCAAGCACGAGCGGATACGGGGCATGTGAGCAAGATGGTACAGGCTGGAGCCCCGTACAGTAATATGCTGAGGAACGCGCTGCTGACTGCGACCAGGAGCCACGTTCTCCGGTCTCGCCCACTCTGCGTCGACATCGTCTGATTTGGCAACCTCCTTGACAAACTCATTACTTAACCAGCCAATGCCCCTGCATTTCCTCTACGAGCCTACAGGGGAAGTTAAGTCTCGAAAAGAAAACCGCTTCAAGCAGCTTGCGGGGCCCACTCCCACAACAATACCCATGCCTCTGACGTCTATTCAAGACCACCAGGAGATGCGCCGAGTTTCCCAGCAAATGTATATGCCATCCGGAGCCAGCCTGCCAGATTGCGCATTGTCATCTCAGGCTGACAGCCCTGAGCCTGGGAAGCGAGTCGTCTCTCTCAGCGGCGAGCTAAGTGCTGGCGTCAGCACTTTGTCGACGAACAACAACACTCCTCTGAGCTGTTCTTCCGAAAGCTCTACAGAGAAGGGCAAGAAACGGACCCGCCAATTGACTCCTATATCGGCCCGCGTGGTCGACGAAGAGGATGAGTCGCGGCGCGGTAGCCCCCGAATGCGTTTGACCCCTTTTACAGAGAGAGCGACAGATGAGATCAAATGATGGGCTTTAGGCGCATCATCTTATTGTTTTCAATGTGTCTGGCCACGGGTGTCTGATGGCCTGGAACTGAGAAGCACTTGTCAGCATGCATACGTCTGCATGCGGCGTGTCGTCCTGTATGGATGACGGTGAAGGCATTCAATTCTATTCTAGAGTGGAAGCATTGTTTTTAGTTCTCTGGTTACAACGGCGCGGAGCGTCCGTCATGGTGACTCAAGAGTATCAGTTACGATGGAAGACGCGGTAAAGATAGACGTGGGCATTAATGCAAGAATAATACTCCCACTCGGGATTCATGGTAATCCTTGCAGAAGCCGGACTGAATCAGGGGTCTGCCGTGTCATCCCCAAGGCTTGAAAGCTCCCGAGTCACTACCCGTATGCATCCACTGCTGCTCCCATGTCACTGAGGGACTCAAAGAGTCGAGATGAGTCGTTGTGGTGGTGAGCGAGTCACGTGCTCGCTGCGCGACGTCGCAACCGCGAAGGCGCGAGGAGCGAGACAAAGCGCGGCGGCTTGCATCCAATCGTCACACTCCTCATGCCGCAGCGGCTCCGACTTGCTGGGCCCAGCAAGTGTCATTAGGATCTCCCGACATGAGGAGACTCAACGCGCGTGGCGGCATGGACGGCGGGGAAGGGAGACTTGCGGCCGCTGGGCCAAGCGTCGCTGTGCTTGGTTGAGACCTGAAGAGTTGACATGACGGCACCAAACGAGGATGCGTGAGAGGAGCCATGGTATTATCGAACACAGCCGATTGCTCAAACACGGAGCCTACCACCTCCGAAGAATTAGTGAATTCTCTGGGCATTACTCCTCGGGCATTTCTCATTCTGGACAGACCTGCATCTCACGCTATCTGCTCCCACGATGCTCGCTACTCGCGACCTCGAATCACAGCCAGGGATGGCTGCACTTTGTTGGAGTTTCGGTAGCGCCATTTGTCTCCACCCATGCAACTCTGTCGGGACATCTCACGCACGACGTCGGCGATCCTTCCGTCCGTGACTGGTTGGCTGAGTGCTGTGACCCCTGCAGCATCATCGGCCATGGTTGCACTTACACGCTGCCATCGACCCTCAATGTGAACCCTTTGCGCAGCGGAAGCTCGTCCATGGCCCTCCGTCCTTTGCACCTTCTGACCTCGAAGGCTGATGCTGACCTTTGGCCAGTCCGCCTACGGACGCCACGGCGAGAGCGTATAAAGATGGATATAATCTGGACCGTGCTCTGCGTTTGATGGATCAGTGCCCGGTTCTGCAACTCCAGACCCAGCACCGTGCTCATGGTAATATTTCGTTTCATGAGCTTTCAGCCTTCCCCTGAGATGGTGGATCTGAAGCAGCTACGGGTTAAGGACGCGGTAGTGGCCATGCTTGGCGTCCACCTGCGAGAGGACTCGCTCTCATCGATGCTGGCCAGTTCTTCATCTAATATTGTTGGCGACCCGGAAACCCACCATAGAGCTCGCAGCATCACCACGTGGCTCTCGGACGACGACATCCAGCCAGCTTCAGAAGCACCCTCGTCCAACCTGTCGAGTTTGAAGTTAATGGAGAGGGCGGCGTTATAAGATGATCTGCATAATCGTAGCAGTATCGTACCAGGCGCCTTCTCTTGCGATACTGTGCAATCGAGCCCTGCCACGGTCTCGGCCGAGATCAAGCAGAAGCTTGAATGCTTTCACAGCGCATCTGATCCCGGAAACGTGTCTCAGAAGCCGTCAATAACTCGCGAAGACGGCCAGGAATTTGCCACCGGGATGAAGCTAGCACTCATCATCACCGCCCTTTGCATATCCGTCTTCCTCATGGCACTTGGTATGTTTATTTACCGTCTTAGGCATGACTAGACTTACTTACCTTCCCAGACAACTCCATCATAGCCACTGCCATTCCCCGCATCACGGACAAGTTCCACAGCCTCAACGATGTCGGCTGGTATGGCTCCACTTACATGCTTACCGGATCGTCGTTTCAGCTGCTCTTGGGCAAGTTTTACGCCTTTTGGAGCATCAAGTGGGTCTTTTTGTCCGTCATTGGCGTCTTCGAGATGGGCAGTCTTATCTGCGCCCTGTCTCCCAACAGCTCGACTCTGATCATCGGACAGGCCGTTGCTGGCGTCGGTTCTGCTGGCATATTCGCCGGCGGCCTGACCATCTTGGCTTATACGGTGCCGTTGGAGAAGAGGCCCCTCTACGGCGGCATCATCGGCAGCATGTGGGGAATCTCCTCCGTCGCCGGGCCGCTGCTTGGCGGCCTCTTCACCGACCATTTGACTTGGCGGTGGAGCTTCTATGTTAATCTTCCCCTCGGTGCGGTGGCTGTCTTGGTGATTACCTGACCCGCAGCGCAAAAAGGAGCAACGGAACTGGAAGCAGGTTCTGTGGCAATTGGATCCTCTGGGCACCATCACCTTTATGCCCGCCGTTATGTCCCTGCTCCTGGCTCTCCACTGGGGCGGCTCGCAGTATCCCTGGGACAGCCCGCGCGTTACGTCGCTCCTTGCTCTGTCCCCATTGCTCATCGTCATCTTTCTGTACGTGCAGTGCAAGATGCAAGACTTGGCGACGGTGCCGCCGCGAATCATGAAAAAGCGCACCGTCTGGTCGTCGACCATCTTCGAGTTCTTTCTCGGTGCTTGTTTTCTGTTGTCTGTGTACTTTCTGCCCATCTGGTTCCAAGCCGTCAAGGGCGCGTCGCCCGTCAACTCTGGCGTTATGAACATACCCATGCTGCTGGGCGTTGTGCTCTTCACGGTCATGTCTGGCGTCATTGTCACGGTCTGGGGTTACTACACGCCGTTCATCATCGGCGCGGCGGTCCTCATGCCCATCGGCTACGGCTTCATGTCTACACTTAATGGGGAGTCTTCGGCAGCGGCCTGGATTGGTTATCAGATTATCGCCGGTGCAGGTGTCGGCATGGGCATGCAGCAGCCGCTCAATGCTGTGCAGGTGGTGCTCGACCTTGCCGATGTGCCTACCGGGACGGCCATCATCATCTTTGCGCAGTGCCTCGGCGGCGCGCTGTTCGTGACGGCGGGACAGACAGTCTTTACCAACAGGCTAGCTGCGCTCGTCACCCAGTACGCGCCGGGTGTCGACGCGCAAGTGGTCGTAGATGCCGGCGCGACCAAGATCCGTGACGCGATTGCGGACAAGTACCTCAACGGCGTGGTGTATGCTTTCAACAGTGCGCTGTCCGATTGCTTCCCAGTCTCAACGGCTACAGCGGCAGCGGCCATCTTTGGGGCCGTCATGGTGCAGTGGAAAAGCGTCAAGGGCAAGCACATAGACGTCAGCGCTGCCTGATGATACGGCCCCAGCCTTTGCTCTGGTCATGTTTTTTTGGTAACATCTCACTCTCCATGGCAACTGGCGTACTCGATTCGGAAGCGTGGCGTTCAGATTGGCATGGCACATTGGCTCAAGGTGCTTGCGAGGGCCGGACCAGGATTGTTCCTTGGCCAGTCAACAACAAAAGTGCTCCATCGCTTGACAGAGATGCGGTCCCGAAGTGGGGGGAGTAAGCTGCATCGGTGTCTTCTGCGTGGCATTAGTTGACACAATTATCCCTGCATGGCCTAAGCATTGCCCCATCTTGTCTTCTTTGGTCGGCGATGACTTGCCGCTGTTGGATTGGCGGTAAGATTTTTAGCGGCGTTCAACGTGCCGCTTTACCTTACCTTAACTTGAAGGCCGGGATCCAACTTGAAGGCCGGGCAACTTGGAGCCCGGGATGCCCCACATGCCCCTTATGGAAAGACGACGTACTTTGTACCAGCAGGCGGCATTATCAGTCTACGGCCATCCAAGACTCCTCGCCCTTGAGGCGAGGGCACTGCCCGGTCAAGCTTGAAATATCGAGATGCTGACTCAAGGATGTCAGCAATCAAACAAGGTCGAGCTTTGATGCTGACAGAGTTGCTCGTGCCGGCCCGGGCCAGTTTCGCGAAGTGGAACAATACGTCATCTGCGCAGGATTATCATGTTATAAATACCAGCTGTACGGCACCTGGGCGTACAAAGCCATGGATATTATCAGTCTGAATATCAACGTGTGGTCGATACCTGTTCTCTTGGAAATCCGACCATTGACCTTCTTCGCCCACCATGGTACTCACCGGGGCACTCTTCATCCTCTTGCCTCTGATTGTTGCTTGTCGCGCGACTCCGTGCGGCAACAAAACAATCATACAATGGGGCACTTGTAAAGAAGACTTCGGTGGCGGGGCAAGTGTGGATTGCGGAAGCCTCTATGTTCCCCTCGACTACACGGAGCCACAAAAAGAGACGCTGAGTCTCGAGCTTCTCCGGGTTCCAGCCTCCGTCCAGCCGGCGAAGGGGAGCATTCTCCTCAATTTTGGTGGTCCTGGTGAGCCAGGGCGATCGTCGCTGGTGGGACAGGCTCCTGTTTTGCAGATGTGAGACCGAAAGGAGAGACACTCGAATCAGCTAGGGACCCTTGAACATTAATCGAGTATTCAGGCTATCTGGCGGCAACTACAACCTCATTGCTTTCGATACTCGGTAAGCAGTCTGGTCTCCAAACCTTCGCTGACCCTTCTGATGTATTAACTGCGATCTTCATAGTGGCACCGGCAATACCATACCATTTGTATGCTATAAAACCGAAGCTGAAAAGCAACGTCTGGTCTCGGATGCTTCATTCATCGCCAGGCCCTCAGATAAAGCTCTGTTGGGTCGAACCTGGGCACGAAGCAAAATAAACGCTGAATTGTGTGCCAGCAGGCAGAACAAGACGGGCGAACTCATTGGCTCAGCCTTTGTCGCACGGGATTTGCTCAGTGTTGCAGAAGCCCTTGGCGAGGACGGCTTGCTTCGTTATTGGGGTGAGTCTAACATTCAATTCAGAGCCACAGTCTGATTAGTAGCCAATGAGTACTGAGCTGATATTCCGACACAGGCTTCTCATACGGCACTGCGTTGGGAGCGACCTTGATCTCCATGTTCCCAGACAAGGTGGACAGAATCATCTTGGATGGTGTTCAGAATCCACATGAATACTACCACGCCTATGCGTATGTATAAGACGCTGTCCTGTTATGTCGCCATCTAACTGACTTCTGCGCGATGCCTGTACAGCGACTACGAAGAGTGGACACAGTCCGATGCCGAATTCTCGGGTATCTTCGAGCACTGTGTTCGTAACGCAGAAGCTTGCCCTCTCGCTCGCAAAAATACCACAGCTGCTCAACTCGAGAAATCTGTATGGGACCTGATGGACAATCTTGATTACCACCCTATCGCTCTTGGAGACGCAATTGTCGATCGCAGCACGGTAAATCTTGCTATAATGCAGAGCCTCTATTCTGCATATAGCTGGCCAAACCTCACTGCTGGTCTCGATATGCTCATAAACGGCAACAGAGACGAGGCCTTCCTGCGTCGAATTTTCAAAACCGACGCCGACTCCACGGATAGCGACATTGCCATGGATCAAGCTACCATTGGCATACACTGCCTGGACAGGGCGGCTCGGGCTGGAACCTTTGAGGAGGTTCTCCCTGTCGTCGACATACTGGCCAAAACCAGCAGAGTTATGGGAGGCGTCTCCCTGACCACGACCATGACGTGTGCTCAGTGGAAGTTGCAGCCCAAGGAGCGCTACGAGGGCGACTTTCACGTGAAACCGAGAAGTCCCGTTCTCCTCATTGGCAACACGTACGATGGTCTCACTCCCGTTCGTTCTGCCCGCAATCTTAGCTCTAGCCTCGAGGGAAGTGTTGTTCTCGAAGTCAATGGATCCGCTGTATGAGACCCCTTTACATCCTCCCAACCCCCCCGCTTTTCGAGTGGCCGCTAACAAACGTCTCGTAAACCATAGCATACGTCCCTTAGTCTGGCTTCTGTATGTACTTACAAGGCCATGACGAGCTACTGGCAAAACGGGACTATGCCTGAGCCTGGAACAGTCTGCGAAGTCGACGCGCCTCCATTCTCGACCCTGACCTGGACGGATATCTACAATAAGATAACAGGGAATGGCACACTGTCAAAGAGGCAAGCTGTGGATGTACGACTTTGAGGAAACGCCAAGTTTACGCTGTAGCCATCATCCGTTGAAGACTCAGCCTTGACTTATATGCCTGTCGGAATTTTACTCGATACCATTGTCTTGACATGGGTTGGATGACCACAACCGCTAATAGACTTCAAAGTTTTCTTGAGGCATTACCTTAGGGTTGTGGGTTCTCGGCAGGCCAGTGCTCGTGGTCATTCTCGTCATGCCGGCATCTCCGTGAAGGAGCCTGTCGACAGCATGGACCAGAGGCATTATTGTCGTTGTCAACGGCTTCATTCTAATCCTTTGTTTTTCCATCTATATGAGTGTCAAGAAAAGTTATCGTTCACACGCCTGTTCTTTGTATCTAGTCAAGCCTGTTCATTAACTCCGATATCAGATTCTGCGAAAACTCCGAATACTCCTTGAGAAGATTTTAAACTCAACGTCAACCCAAAAGTCTTCTAATTTACTACAAGAAGTCTAGAAGGCGCTGTTGTGCCCACAGAGGCGGGACGTGCCGTCGCTTTTGGTGGTCTCGACAGTGAGGCAGTGGGCGACTCAGAGGTGCATAATACCTCGCAATTCGCAAGCACGACAGCAAAAGCGTTGTACTACAGGCATCACAAGTGCTCGTAAGGCTATTTTGGGATATACTGGTAGCACGGCGCGATCCGCGAGCACGGAAGCAAAAGCGTTGTACTATAGGAATCACCTTGCCTGGAGGAACGAAGTGACGGAAACGTCTTATGCCCCACCCGGCGCCCACCCCATCGCTTTCTTCTGGGGCTATCGCTACCGCCACATAAGGCATGTGCAGCGGAGTTGTCGAGGTTTTTACATGTACTCAGACTTCCAAGGATCGCTCTGCATTGTTCATGGCCCTTCTTTCTTGGACCGCCTTGGATTAATGGCCTCACCGTAATCCTCCTTTTATTAATCCTCGTCCCGATCACTATTCCATGCGCTCCGCATTAGCGCTGCACAGCCGGCCAGCCCCGCGGCCTATGACTACCATGATGAGCCCCTCTTCAGGTTCTCTCGTTTCCCCTCTCCTTGTTGCCTAATCAGCGGCTTGCACCGCTTTCCTACTGGCATGAAACTTCATCCGGCCCAACCATGAGCCACTGATTCTGCGCTCTACTCTCCCACCAGGGCCGATGCCCATAAGTACTTTCGTTGCTCGCCTTTCCGGCTTCGCCTCAGCTGCAGCCATCCTTTCGGACGCTTGGTTCCTTCCCGACAAGTCATCGCATAGCGATCTGGTCTCAGCCTATCTGGCATTTTCGCAGAATCGTGGAGTTATTTTACTCCTGAGCTCGAACAAATATAGAACTTGGCAGCACCCTTTCGCAACAATAGGGACATGTGTTCGGCAGTGCACTTTGAAATGAGCAGAGATTAGTACGCAATGCGCTGATACATATGCGAAGAGATATTTTAACTGACTATATAGTAGATGTGTTTCTGACTTTAAGCCCGTTTCATTCTCAAACGAAAGACGCTGCGTGAGCACTAAGGGTCGCTCATGCCCACATGCATACCTCCATCCTAGATGATTCAGTAAAAATGGATCTCGATACGGTCAATTTCAAGCACAGATGCGCCGACTTCGATACAAGCGGCACTTACTGCGATCGTTGCAAGTCAGCATTTTCAGCGGATGGGTTCCGTCAGGTCCTGGAGCCAGGTAAAGGATTTCTACATCACGACCTGGCAACACTAAAGAAAAAAGAGAAGAACAGCTGCCCGCTCTGCAGAGCAATACTTGGCCGCCTTGAAGGCAGCCGATTGTTCCGCCGTGACTTTCGAGAGGACTCTGTGGTTGTAGTCATTCGCATTCTCGTTCAGCCGAAAGCCAATGATTTTCGTCGAGCCATTCTGGGCGAAGGTCCACCAAATGTATTATTCATTAGTCTACATTCTACTGAGTTTGCCGAGGTGGTTCAAGATATTAACTACGAGTTGGATGTTTTCGCGTACGAAGGTTTGTACACTCATTTACGTGCTTCAATTCGATTCCACCCTTACAATATTCGATTTGTTGACGAGAGCCTAAGACTAACTTGGCGCAGACGACGCCGCAGCATCTTGGATTTCCAGTCGGCCCCCTGACCTTGAGGTCACGTCCCCCAGAACGATTGCAAAAGCAAAGGCTGCTATCTCCGAATGCCAGTTACGCCATGATGACTGCCGCGCACCCAGGCTTTCCAGGCTCCCCTGCAGAGTAATCAACGTCGAAAGGGCAACATCGCCCACGGTCCATCTTCATGTCACCAACCGAAGTGGTGAGCTCGACGAATATCTCACCTTAAGCTACTGCTGGGGGGGTGACCAACCAATATTGGCACTAGAGAGCAACCTGGACGAACTCAAAAATGGTATTGCAGTGGCTGCCCTACCGCAAACTCTTCAGGATGCTGTGCAAACGACTCGAGACCTTGGCTATCAGTACCTTTGGGTCGATGCCCTCTGTATCATTCAGGATAATATTGACGATAAAAACAGAGAAATAGCGGCTATGGCAGACATATACCGCAACTCAACTGCAACCATTCTAGCAGCAACATCTAGCTCTGTGGCTGAAGGATATCTCAAGACCCGGAAGCTACCGTCTTTCATAACAATTCCCGTGGATTTACCAAATGGCAAGACTGGTCACATTAGGATTGGCCATCCATGCAGCTGTGCCCACTTTGGTTGGCATATTGACGCTCTGAGTAAGAGGGGATGGACTTTCCAGGAGGTTTTGTTGGCCAGACGCATACTATACTACGGCCCATACGAAGTTCTCTTTCATTGCCAGCAATTTGGGTTTTCACCCCTTTCCCCAAGCTACATAAACTATCCTAGCGACGAACAACCGTCTTCTAAAGCATTCTTCCATGCGCCAGACAGAGCTGAATCTTGGGCCGAACTTATCCGCCAATACACGTTTCGTACTCTTACTTTTCAAAATGACCGGCCTCGAGCGATCGCAGGAGTTGTCGCAGCTCTGGAAGAAAACTGGGGTGACAAGTGCGTCTTCGGCGCGTGGATTACTTCTTTTTTAGAGCAGATGACATGGTTCAACGTTGCCGGGCGCCACCCTTCTTTGCAAAGATCAAATCGGGCACCGTCTTGGTCATGGCTCTCAATAGATGGGCACATTGCAATCCGCTGCAGATCAAAGCTGCAGGCTGATTGCGTCATCACCACCAATCCATCGGACATAGCCAAAGGTGCAAAACTAACTTTGAGCTGTAGACTGATTCCCCAGCACGGATGGCCATGGGTAAAGCCAGAATTCTTCACAATTTACTTGGACGTCGAACAAAAAGACGAGTGTGAAGGAAAGGACTGTTTCTACCTTTACCTCGGGAGGGAATCAAGAGAATCACGCCTATCTGATGAAACATGGTTCTATGCCTTTGCATTGATCGTCGTCGAAGAACAGACCGATGTGTTTCGCAGAGTCGGGATAATTGAAATCCACTCGCGCGATATAGAAGTGGTGAGAGAGCTCGAGCAAGAAGTTCATACCACATATACACGGCATATCTCTCTTGCGTAACATATTCAAAAAGCATGGACCCCTTGGTTGGCATGACGAGGGCTGAAAGCCGTTCATGTTCGCCCCCCAGGGAACGTTGAGATGGGTTTCGATAAGTCGCTGGAGGAGGATGGAGGTTGTTTTATTGATACAGGATCCCAGCATTGGAGGGGCACAGCAAGGGGACGGGTGAATAGGCGCTCTCGCGCGATGGGGGATGCCACCATTACGGGTGGGTGCAACGGCGTGTTCCACACTACAAGCAAATAGCAGCCATATTAACGACTTCAGCTGGTCTGTCTGCTTCCTATTGTCAATAGTCTCGCCATAGGGATACTGCATAAGCTTGACTGTATCCGAACAAGCTTCAGCATGAAGAGTGAAGGACGACAATACGCGTCGTAGTTTGAAGGGTGCGAGAGTTTGAAGTTTATCAACTCCATACTAGGCCGCGAGGGCATGCACCCGCGCATGACAGAGGGGAATTTCGCTGAATTCAACATTCGGCCCGTAGATACGGTCTGTGGTCTTATCCGGCGATGGAGCATGATGTCGGGGCGGAATTAATGGGAGATAGGCGTGTTTTTGAAATGTGCCTTGGCGTTAGCGGGATGAGATTCTACTATAATCTTCGGATGTCTCTGCCCTCCACGGGTTATTAGACATAGTACTATAAACTAAACTACTACGCAGTTTTCGTGTGGAATAAAGATGCACCCGTTTAGGACTGAGTAGAAATTTAGCCGTTTTATAAGACACGATAATGTGAGCAAGCGCTGTTGAGCCCACCGAATCTGGAAGGAAGCGCCGCCGCCTTTGGTGGTGTTGACAGTGAGGCGAGGTGGGCGGCAGAGGTACACGTACCTAGCCAGGGTCTTCGTGCGTCCGGGTCTGACCTTAATTTCGGGCTGCCAAATGCTTGTACGCGCGCGCGTAGTCGTTTGCCCATCAGTCCCGACCAATGCTTGGGAAGCGATATGGATGCGCGCCTATTTATGTTGCAGTAGACTTAAAAAGATTGAGGGGGCATGGTGCATCCTGAGCGTCCTGTTCGTTATAAAACAGACCACTGCCTTCCATGTTTAAACCTACCGCCAACTCAATTCAAGCAACCTTCTTAGCCCATTCTGTTCCAATCCTCGGACTGAATATCTAGAGTCAAACGCAAGATGCCTTCTGAGAAGGACCGCCTTTATGTTGCTTTGTACGCTCGCGGAGGAGCAGCGACAATGCCCGGCCTGGAAGACACGTTGGTCCTCTCTTCTCCCATCCGGATTACGCGCTGACACTAAAAAGGTACCACTGGGCGCTCATAGTTGGGCCCAAGTCAGAGTCAAGCACCAGTCGAGGGTATCGCTTCCATGTCAAGGAAAAATTGAGCTTTGCTGGCAACGTGGCACAGTCGGTGTGGCAATACGAGGAACAGGAAATTCCCATGGGCATTGGGGAAATCCGCCGGCGGATGGAAGGAAGTAAGGGACACCTCGATGTGGTATGTTGAGGGCAAGAAGGCGGCGCATCGCTTCGACGGGACAGTGTACTATGACCCAGCTCAAGCAGCAACATGGGATATGTTGTCAGGGGTGGAGATGATGCCTTGACCATGGTTGCAGATAACCGAATCGTATATTTCAGAGAGCACCAAAATGCTTCTGCCTGATCCTCTCCATATCCAGCTCATACGGCATGGGCTCTAAGAACTTGTCTATCTCTGCCGCCCAAAAATCATTGACAGGGTTGACGTACTTGGCACAGGTGTACTCCCAATATGGTGGTAACCATCCTGCGGTCTCCCAGTCCAAAATGCCTACTACGTCGTCTCCTTCGACTAAAATGTTCAGGCTACTGAGATCACCATGGGTCAAGACAAGCTCGTTACCTGACTGGCGATAGAACTTGAAGAGCTTGTGTACATCATCAGGCAGACCCGCATACTCAGTATCCAAGTCTGCACCGTTTGCAAGAGCCTCGTGAAAGTCCCGGATTGTATTAAATGGTCCCCAGAGTAGCTTGGAAGGCAAGCGGCAATCGTAGAATGGACCGCCGCCCACGCTACCAACTCTTGCCTCTTCTGGAGGAGATGTAGAGCGAAGCTCGGCAACCATCTGACGGGATTGGGCGCGGATTATAGATTTCGACTCTTCGGTATGGGTTTGCCAGCCATGCCATGCGATTTTACCACGCAGCTTGCTCATCACAACGTAGGTATCGCCTTCATAAACAAAGGCATAGTACACCTTCGGCCCCGGAATGGAAGTATGTTGGGCTACAAATCGCAGGGCGTTGGCTTCGGCTAGGCTCGCAACTGGCTTTACCTTGATGCACATGTTGAAGATGGACATCAAACCAGGAGAGGGTTTCCATAGCCACCGAAGATACCTATAAGTCTTTACTTTAACGAAGAGGATAACGAGAAATCGATTGATAAGGCCGGCATTGAAGGCTTCCGTCTGTAGCGACATGTTGTGGAGGTTGCTGGCAGAAGACTATCGTGAACCTGTCAAGAAAATCATCAGGTCGCAATTCTAGTTATCCAACAATGAGATCGTTGCGGCAAGCAATCAACTTACCTTGGTGCTTATTCTCGTTCCTGACTCGGCATCGCATCGCGTTGCGAGAGAAGAGAGACGATAATCACTCGGCGCAAGATGCAGAAAGTATCATCGGCGATGTCGGGGGATACTGGCTACTATCTGTTAGGAGAAGTTGCCGGACCTCATCTCGGAACGCCGTTCTCGGATGATCCAAATCACTTGGTGTTATGCCCAGCTCGGCTCGCGTTGTTAGCTAAATTGAGGGTTAGCAAGGTGATATATGTAAGACCGTAAAAGTAGGCTAGATAGCCAGAAGTACCGATTTTGACCCCTAGCGATGTATTATATATATATACCTTACCACCTTCCTAATTAAGGCTTATCGCGGTAGTAATTACGGCCCGTATCTAAGGTTATAGTCGAATGTAGTGATTATTAATACTATAAGTCTATAAGTCACGATGCCTCGTAGCCACGGCCGGGCCGCCGCCGCGCTACCCCTACCGCCGATAGATATTATCGATCTAGATAGCCTTGCCGACTTAAGTCTAGCCGTGCTAATACTACCGCCGCCGCCGCCCGCCGTAGTAGAGGAGACCGAGACGAATACGGCCGACGATATCTCGAATAACGATAGCGGCGCCGATAGAAGTAAGAAGACAAGGACTAAGCGGTACGCGTAGAAGCCTAAGATAACGATCGTATTCTTAGAGTTTCTTTATAAGGCTCGTAACGACGGTAAGCTCGAGTCGGATAAATCTACCTTTATAAAGTTAGCGATAGAGGCTATTATACTATATCTTAAGGAATATTTCCTATCGCCTTACCTCGACTAGACTATTAAGCGGCTATATAACTACTATAGGAACTTATAGAAGAAGTATTACTATTTTCTATAGATAAGAGACTTCTATAGTATAGGCTACTTATACGACGAAGAGATAGGTACCTTTAAAGCTATAGATAAATAGTAGGCTAAATATAATAAGAGGTTTAAGGAATAAGGTACTTAGCTTTATATAGTTAGATTCCTATAAGCTAGCTTATATAATACTATATTTCTATCGAATATAGCTATAGGTATAAATATTATTAAAGTTTAGGATAATAAGGGTATTAAGAAAGTAAATCTCGATTAATTTACTTAAGCTAATAACGTTATTAATAGCGTTAAAGTTAACGATAGTAATAATAAGGCTAGCACTCCTAGCGGGTATACTAACGCTAGGCTCCGAGGCTATATTTATAACGCTAAGAGTAGTATCTATAATATCTATATTATCCTTTAAGTAGTAGTTAAAACATAGGGTAGATTCCTTATTATTACGGCAGCCTAATAAGAAATTAGTAAATACTAGTAGTAACGTTATAGTATTACTATATTAAGTTAAGGCTACTCTTAGCTAGCTAATTATATTATAAGCATTACTTATAATACTAAACTATAAACTAGGCGCTAATAATATTAAAAGGGCGATTTAGGACTATACTAAATACTTTAAGTTATAGCTAGACTAGTATCCCTAATTTACTATTATAATTTCTAAGAAATATTAGGCTATTATATAGAATAGCGCTAGGGGTAATATTAAGAGGAAAAGGGAATATTTAAAGGACTAGATAGGACTATAAGATAATAAAATTAAGGCTATTAACGAGCCTATAGGTATTAAAAAGGGTTAAAAGGGTTAAAGTTAACGATAATAATAATATATTCTTAAGTCCCTAGGTAATAGCTATAAGGTAGCTATAAAGGTAGTAAAGCCGGGCTATTACTAGAAGCTACTATTTTAATCCTACTATAATATTATATAGTATATTTATATTTTTATAAGATTATCTATTCCTTATTCTTAACGCTATTACTATTATTACTATTACTTTCTAATGCCTTTATAATATATTCCTAATATACCTCCTATATTTCCTTAGCGATAGTATTATAGAATTCCCTTAGAATCTCGCTAGTAGGCTAGATAGCTTTATCCCTTAGAAAGTTAAGTTCTTTATTTAATCTATCGCTAAAAAGTATATCTAGGTTATTACTAAGACTAATAAAGTTTTATAGGCCTATTATAGTATATATAATCTTTATTTAGGTCTTAAAGTTATATTTAGCTAGATTTTACTTAATAATCTTAAACTTCCTCTTTACCCTACCGAATACTTAATCTATAATAATATAAAGCTTTATATAACGAAGGTTAAATAATATAATAGCTTTAGTAGGTTTATTTAGTATATACTTTTAGTTATTAAGATAATAATATATACTAACCGATAGTATAAGTACGCCCTTTAAGATTAAAAAGCTATAATCGCTAAGATAGTATCGATTTAGCGGTACCTTAAAGCTTATACTATCTATAATATATAAGAGTACCGAGTTATTTATATTACCTTCGGCACCGGTAAGGATATAAGTAAATCTACCTTCTAGTATTATAATAGCGAGCACGTTCTACGTTAGGTTTCCCTTTCGATTATAGAATCGGCGCTAATAAAGCTTTAGGATCTATACCGCGATAAGTATTCCGTTAACGGCCTTAATATAGCTAGCAAAGGTATAATACTTCCCTAACTATGCGATTATTAGCGAAATAAAGTTATCTAGCGGCTAACGAACGAATATAATATATAGTTTGTCGGGGAGATAGTACAGACCCGACTCAGAAAAACAGGAGGTGGAAAAAGTAGGTAGACGAGGATAGCCTAACTTTAAAAGGATATAAAGGGACTATCGAGGTCCCTAAGATTAGATAGGACCTTATACGCTTTTTATTTATTTATGAGCTCTTTATAGCTTTTTTAATAGAGGATATGCGTCGATATAGGCTAGAATAGAGCCCTTTGTTAGGCATACCTTTTTCAAAAAAATCGTTAGGCTAATAGCGCTATAACGATAACCTTATAGCTATAAGAGGCATAGTATCTAAGAAATTACAATTAAAGAGGTTTAGCGTTAAAAGGTATATTAAGACGCTTATATAAATCGTTACCCTAGTTAGTTCCCTACTCTATACCTATTTTTTATGCCCGAAGAGGAATAGAGGCGTTCTTACATTTTTCCGGCGTCTGACTAACCCGCTCTCACCAGGTCTGTCAGCTTAACAACGCGAGCCGAGCTAGGCATTAGGGGCGTTGCGATTTATTAGCTAAATCCGATGACTAAGCCGATCGACCCTTCGGAACATAGTTCTACCGTCATCCATTACCACGCAGGAATAAGTTCACGTAGCCTTGCCAATCATCCTGGCCAAACACATCATCACCACCGAGTACGAAATTATTAAAATAACAGCCGTTTACCGCGCCGCAAGACGTTCTAAAAGGTCCATTAGATAGCCCAGTGCCCGTTGCATCGCCTAGTATAACTTTAGCATTATAGCGCCCCTGTGGCCTAAGGTACGAACCTAACCCATCGACTACCGAGAGCACGTCCCGAAATTAAACACTTATATACGGACGGCACTAGCAGTAATTAATACCGTAAGCGGACTGCTTATTGACCCTCATAAGGTTAGAACCATACTTCTCGGCACCCTATCCCTTTATCTAAAGAATATTAAGACTACATACCCTTATAAGAAATTAAACTAAAAGAATACCCTCTTAGAGTTAAATTCCTTAGCATTAGTTTTAAATCTGCAAAACGCGACAAAAGTTTTTATATATGCTCACCTGGTAACGAAGAGTAGAAAGACTCAATTCTTCTCTTCTGAACTCGATCCTTCTAAAACGCCATTCCCTCCGGGTTGTCCTCTTCGTAGTGCTCGATAGCCGATCTGTCAGGGAGATATCACGATATCTTAAAGCTACTGCCGGAGACTTTGTCACTCTTTCGTAATACTGCCTAGCATCAAATCGATACTTGCGAAATTTGTTGTGAAGTCGCGGTTGACCAAGTCTTCTGGCATAACGTCCTGCCCCGCGGCGACTTTGGACTCGATGACTTCTCTCCTTGTCGTCTCACTCTGCTGAATCTTGATATCTCGCAGAATCACGACAAACACTGCGCTGTAAACACTTTGGGAATGCTCGGTCTTGCGCTGGATGTCTGCGAGTAGGCTAGGAATCTTGTTCAAGACCCATATCCGCCGAGTGAGTTTTTTTCCAAATATTTTCTTATTCGCGCCGTTGTTTCTTTCCCCAAAGGCTCAATATCCAGCGCCTTGGCACATTTTGCGCAGGAATCTGCAATGCTTTGCAGGACGTCCAACATGGCGACAAACTCGGAAACATGTGTCTTCATGATATGTTCATTGGCGGGGTTTTCGAATACTGTCAGCAAAAGCTGGAGATTGGTCGTAAGTAAATGGAGATCTTCAGCAGCTTGGTTGAGCGAGTCCAGTCGATTTTAAATTTCTTGTCCAAACTTGATGAGGACTTTGTCGGGAAAATTGTACAGACCCCTGGCCTAGAAAAACGGAAGACAGAAAAAAAAGCGGAGGATTGACGGCCTGACATTGAAAGGATATAAAGGGAGTGTCCAGATCCCTAAGATCAGATGGTACCTCATGCGCTTTACATCATTCATGAGCTCTTCATAGCTTTTCAATTGAGGACAGTTGTTTCCTCCCATCTTCTGAGACTGCGGCCTTTGCTGCCTTTGTCTCGCTGACTTACACGATGGGATTCTTCCTGCCTTGCGCGGTTTGACACCACGACACTCGTTGAGCTACGACGCCTACCGATTCTGCTTGGGCAGGCACTCATTCATTGTCTCAGTCCATGGTTGTTGCTCTCGGCTTCTTGTGTGTTCGTTCGTCCCCAACAAAGGACATTGAGCGTGGTGTGAATGTCCGAGACGGACATGATGCCGGGGGGGGCGCAGCATGAGTGCGTCGTGATATCGCAGTGCCTATAAACCCACTGTAAACTCAAAAAGTTCGGTGCGCCCTATATGGGTGCCTCACACCAGTCCCATACCAAATGAAGATTAAATGAGAGACCTGGAACATCGTGCAACCATTTATCGATCGTGGGTGGCACGGGAGCACCCTTCCCCGCACACACTCAGCAGGCCCAACTGTGTTTGTGTAACGGCACCAGTCACAAATTAAGTAGTTTTAGTGGCTGCGAGGATTCATGACGTGCCCCGCCTTTACCTGAAAAGTCGTCTCCGGGATTTTGAACTCGGCGGCAGCGCAATTAGCTTCGTCACTACTTTTTGTTTATTAGATTCATTTTTCCTTTTTGTATGAAGGACGCTTTGGTTTGGCTTTATCTATTCTAGATTCATGGAGGCTTGGCTGAAGCAATCGGGGGCCTTAGGTGTAGAGGGCATAGAGGTTGCTGATTTTCCCGTTACCGGACGCGGTGTCAAAGCACTGCGTAGCTTCAAAGAAGGAGAGCGCATCCTAACCATCCCTTCTGCTTGCTTGTGGAAGGTAGAAGGGGCGCGCGCCGATCCGCTCCTTGGACCGGTTCTTCGCTCTGCTCGGCCGCCCTTGTCGGTCGAGGATACTTTGGCCGTCTATCTCCTCTTTGTCAAGTCGCGAACATCAGGCTATGAGGGCCGCCGACATCATATCGCTGCGATGCCGCAGAGCTATTCGGCAAGCATCTTCTTTACAGAAGACGAGCTGCGAGTCTGCGAGGGATCCTCGCTCTGCACACTCACCTCGCAGCTGGAACAGCGTGTGCGGGACGACTACAGGCAGCTGCAGGTGCAGCTGCTGAGCCCGCATCGTGATCTCTTCCCTCTAGACCAATTTATGATGGAAGATGTAAGTTTCATTGTTTCCTGCCGCACCCTAACTCGTTCCCTATCGCTGACGAGCATACTTTACGTTATTAGTACAAATGAGCTCTTTGCTCAATATGGAGCCGTGACTTTGCAGTCTCAGAGATGACTTCGGTTCGGCTCGTGGCCCCTCTGGCAGACATGCTAAATCATTCTCTCGACGCAAAGCAGTGCCATGCTTACGATCCAAAGTCTGGAGACCTCTCCATCCTTGCCGCGAAAGACTACCAAGTCGGAGATCAGATTTGCCCACCACTCTGCTAAGCTCCGTCGATGCGCATTTTCTAAAAAGCTTACCTGATGTTAAAATGACAGATATTCATCTACTACGGCAGCGTGCCGAATTACCGACTTTTGCGTCTTTACGGCTTTGTTCTGCCGGACAACCCCAACGACAGTTACGACCTCGTGCTCCAGACGAGCCCAATGGCCCCCCTCTACGAGCAGAAGGAAAGGCTCTGGGCGCTGGCAGGGCTCGGCTCAACATGCACCATTTCCCTCACCGTGAAGGACCCGCTTCCGAATAACGTGCTTCGATACCTCCGAATCCAGCGACTGGACGAATCCACCATCACAGACATGACTCTGCAGCTGGTGAATGGCACAGAGGTAAGGTCAGTGATGAAAACGAGATGCAGGTGCTGCAATTTTTGGTCGATTCGATAGGCACCCTCCTGGAGAGCTTCGGTATCCCGCTGCAAACGCTCGAGGCAAAGCTCGCCGGGGAAGACTACGCCGCGGGGAACAACGCTTGGGCAGCGGCACAGGTCAGTGCGGCTGAGCAGCGCATCTTGACGCGGGCCGAAAAGACGGCCGAAGATCTGCTGGAGGCGAATTTTCGTCCACCAGCGACACAGTGCGCCAACTGCGGGAACAGATCTGGTGCGTTGATGTCATGCGGCAGTTGCAAGGCCGTTAATTACTGCAAGAGGGAGTGTCAGGTGGCGCACTTCAAAGACCACAGGGCTGCGTGCCGGATTCTTGCGGGATCGAAATGAGAAATGATGTGAATCAAGCATCAACACCACAACTTTGCATCACAGGGCTTCTTACTTTCATATAGAATGGAAAAAGATGCAGTATACCAAATTAATGCTCCAAGCCCAGCATGACGAAGCAGCCGATCTGCATGGATCAATTGGATATTGGATCATTGATATGAATCGATACGCTGTAGGCACTCACTACCTACGCTCCTTTACGCTCTGCTCCAGCACTACCGATGTTCCTGCGCCCTGCGTCTTCCTCTTTCTCTCCTTTTCCCAAATCGTGCGATCGACCCCATGCGAGTACTATAGATCAAGGCCCTGCTTACGCAACTCCATGTCCCATTCAACCGTCCCCTCCATAGTCCCGGCGCGTGACACTGTATATATCCTTGCTGCTCGTTCGTAGCGCGTCGTCGTCGTTAGTAGCGTGCGGCCCGATCCGTCTGTTGGGAGGGGCCCTTGGCGGCCAATGGGATGGATGATGGGTAAAAAACGTTTTGGCACAAACTCATGGAGAAAATTCTTGCGCAACCAATTTGACGACTTGAAGCGCTCTGCCCGAGATTATCTTCTGTGGATGACAGAGGTACCATACCTTCCAGTGGTGGCCCCTGAGACTACTGCAGATGGAAGGATGGAAAGAATCGCGTCCTCGCACAAGACGGTGAAGTCAAAGGCACGGTAGCAGCCTTTGGCCACAGGGCCAAAGCTATCGTGGTTGCACTGTGGCTGCATCCTACCGAAACTGAGAGCTCAAGAACAACTTTTGACAAAGTCCACGAAATTGCAAGAGTTCGGTGATATAGTGCAAAATGTAACAGGAAAGCCAAATTTGGAAAACGGCTCTAAAGATAGTTGGCACTCCTGCTGTATGACACTCCAATGTATCGGTAGGTGCCAGGGTGGGCCAGGTACTAACGTTAGTGGGTTTCGGTGGCTGCCTAATCCGGCAGTCCGTTGTACCGCGGCCTACGGAGTACATTTGGCCTACGTGTCTACAGCAAAGCAGCTACTAACGTTACCTAGTAGCGGCATGCTCCCCCAGAGATAGAGCTAGGATTACGGACGAACGCGGCATACGGTGGAGAACGCGGCACGCCGTGGGGGACGCGGCACATACGCGGACAAAGGCAGTCGAATTGGTCCCCAACCAGCCACGTGAGCCTTTGGGCAGACCTCCCTGTAACGGCTCGCTAATAATGCAGCTTTCACAGGGGGCGATCGCAGTAGACTGCATTGTGCCAAGTTACCAGGCCGGTCGGCGAGCAAAAAAACCCTAGGTAGATATTCTAAGCCAGGCCATACAGCTCCGTAACAAGGTCACGCAAGACGGGAAGAAGGAGTTGGCGAGCAAAAGTCCCTCCTGTCTAGCCCACTGCATTACCACCTGCTCTATTTAGAGAGAAGTAACCCTTAGAAAGCTTACTAAGTTCTACTCCTTTATTATTAATATAAATACTCGTATCCATCCTAGCCTTAGCATTACTACATATAACTAAACAAGCACACTTCTCAATCCAATCTCTCTCTTGCCTACTCTGCAACTTTCTACACCTTTATAAATGGCTTCTTCCTGTCTCCTAGCTGCTGCAAGCCTCAAAGCTGAAGATGCTATCCACACCGATGACCTAGGTCGTTATAACGCCTATATGGATACGGTACAGGGTAAACATGCTATCGATATGTACTTAGAAGGCGACATTATTAAAGTCGACCTTTACGAGGGCGATACGGATACCTTTGAACAATCAGCTTCTTTTAAAGCAAGTGACTCAGCAACTGCTTACTTTGCCGAGAGGGAAGAACGACTTCGTCAGGTTCTCGGCTCCGCTTACGACTCCCCGCACGGCAATGAGAAGAGAGATTGTGGCCTAAGGAATGGCAAGAGGACAACTGATTTGGATATGAATTCTGACTTGGAGGGAAGACAAGCATCAAGGTGCGGTCAGTTTTGTAGTACCGGAAAGGACTGTACCGACCCTAACTGTCCGGGTTGCCGCTATACTGGAGGAAGATGTACCTGGCAAAAGTCGTGCGAACAAGAGATAGTAGCCCAAGGGGACGGGAAAGACCGGTAATAGTCTACTGATGAGGAGTATTGCAAAGATTTGGATAAAGAACAGAACGATCGTGAGGACCACAGCTAACCCTAATTCAAGCCAGCGTCGAGAAGGGCAACGAGATGGTCAGCCGTTTTCTTGACATCAGGACATGCAGATAGATCGAATTTAAGATTCAATGCCAAATGTCAGCAATTACGAAAGGAGTGTGCTGTGTGAAGTCCAGGAAAAGGGGAACACGTCGCGACGGGCGGACCGGGTTGGGACACAACTTCGGCTACGAAGCATGATTGCCCCCAGCCGGGCCTCTGCTTAAGGGGTAGTGGCAACAGGTTTCTCTCCTGTCACCCATGTGCATGATGGATGCAACACGCAGTACTCTTTGCAGCGAGCAATTTTAATGTAGGTGGATGCAGTGCATCTGTGGGCAAAGGATCCTTGGAGGCTTAACGTAGGCTCTGCATTGGGAAGGTGGATCTGTCGCCTCTACCTCGATTTGTGCAATTGCGGCTGAATTTTCTCATCACCTTGTGGGAACGACCTTGTGGTCATCGTGGAAGTGGTCCAATGCCTATAGAAGAACCAACAACATAACGCACTTTACAAGAACCAACGACATTACGTACTTAATGCATCCATCGTGCCGTCTCAACACCTCGGTGCGGTAAACCAAGAAGGAGGAAGTTTGGGAGCCGCTGAACTCTATCTCACAGTTACCAAAACATCGGCACGACTGAGGGGCTTAGGCCATCGTTATTCACGTGGTTCACATTTTGCGACAAGCGCTGAGTATTCACTTGCGGCATTGATGGCACTGTGAATCTTTGTTATCAGTTACTTCAATCGCTGAACGTGGGGCCTGTATCGTGACTTCACTTGTTTTGGCTGCTTAGCTTGGCAAGATTTGAGGCAAAGAGCCGCAACGATCAAATTGCATTGGTGCCGGGAAAGCCACGTAATGCCATGTAGGATTTAGTGCGGCTCGGTGGCCTGGATTTAACATTGCACTTACCGCCATTCCAAGATAAACGAGGGCATAAGCACCTATCGTTCCATTGCCGAAGGCTTCCGGGGCATCTTTATTCTGAATAAAGTCGGTCGGAGCTTTTATCATGGATGGTTGGGCGTATGTAAAGCCTACGAGGTATAGACGAGGTATAACGGCGGCAAGGAATGAACTGGTGTAGGCGCCGAAGCAAGCCCATAATAGGCCGTGCTTCCTTGACTTGTCAGCTGCGCATGTACAAACAGAGGATGGTCGTACGACCTACCTGTCGCAGGCCGATTTCGGTCCTCTGCAAGGCCCAAAACTGTTGCCTTTGCCTTCCCAGGACTGGTTGGGAGAGAAGGCCACCTCTCTCCCATCCAACCTCACCACTTCCGCGCTCCAGAGGTGGTACTTGTTGTCCGTGGTCATACAGTGTCGATATCTGGAATCTCGGACTCTTGGTGAGCAGAAGCGCCGCGTCCTCAATGACGATGCTGACATTGGTAGATGTGGAACCTCTTGGAAGGCATCAGTCTGTTCGGCCGACCGGCCGGTGAAGACGGCGAGTACGACGCACACGTCCACCTCGCCCAGATGGTCAGCCTACTGGGAGATCCGCCTGAGGAATTAGTCGAGCGGGAGCGATTCTTTCGCACTCATCAGCCCAAGAGCCCCGTCACGAACGCGCGGGGCAAGAAGTGCAAGAACATGAATGAGTTCTGGGGCGGTCCGTTTTTCAACGAAGATAGTAAGTCAAGACGCCGCTGCCAAAACACTATTGGTTCATGAGCCGACTCATAAACAGACCTTGTTCTCCGTAATGACCTGCTGGGAAGGAAGAGGCTTGCAGATACGGTGACGGAGCTGGTGGGTAAAGAGAAAGAAGCATTTCTCGACCTTGCTTCCGGTATGCTACATTGGCTGCCAGAGAAGAGAAAGACAGCGAAGGATTTACTGCAACACCCATTTTCGATTCATTAAATAAAAGGCGTAGCAGTGGCGGAGCCTAAGCGTGTTGAGTTTACGAGGCTTCAAAGGCGGTGTGGACGATCGTCTACTGTCCGCCACGACTTCTTTTACACGATGCGAAGGGGTAGTGGCGCGCGTACGGGCCCGAGACTTTAGGCATAATTGCAAACTTAGAATTAGAAATGTCATAAAATGCAGCTACGTTTCGGGAAGCGCTGAAAGAAGCCTGAGGCGGGAATCATCGCAGGCGGTGACGCAGTTCACTACGACGGGGTCCACTTGGCTGGACCTGGTGTATCCGTTCTCGTACGGCGTTCACGCACCATTAAGCGCGCGGGTTGTTTGAAATGTCGAAAGCGCCAAGCCGTGGTTGGTCTCCGTTTGACTCGACCAAACGGGGTTCCAGATCCAACCAAGCAGCAATCGGTACATTTTCATCCCTGCGGACAAGTCGCCAGCTGGCCTTCCACGACCTACTCAAACACCCCGTGCGAGCAGCAGATACTAAATGACATCCTTCGCCCATCACACAACCATGCCAATCTCCCAAAGATGCCTATGGCACAAAGCGTATCACATAAATCACATCTACTAACTGCTCCTTGCCTCCTGACGTGTCCTTCTGCTCCTATCGCACAGCTCCTGTGCCAAGCAACTCACCAGAATATGGCACCTGTCAACCTTGACTATCAGGTGCCATGGACGCCTCAATTTGCACTGAACAGCTCTAGGAGGGCAGCAAGTCAACGAATGTCCAGGTCAGAGCCTTAGCTCAGAGCGACGAACGTCCTTACCTGATAGAAGAGGCAGATGCGATGATGCAGGTCCAGTCCAGCCTAACTTGCCCGTTGTCGCTATTTCTGGGCCCACTTACAAGCCACCTCGCGTGTCTCCTAACACCGACTTACGTCTGCGTACCACTAGTAGGCAAGATCGAAACCTCAGCATCGATCCAATTAAGAGTATTAGCCGAGACTCCCACGGGTCCGACCCGTTATACTAACAGTGGGCGGCGCATTCTCTGGCATGTAATTAATTCTGAAAAACCAGAGCTCTTCAATCCATATTCTATTTCTCATTCTGACGGCCGCTTATATGCCGGCGTGAAAATCTGCTGTTTATTCTCTCTTCATCGCATAGAGCTTTGAAAGCATACCAGACTCGTTGGCCAGTAATTCCGCAGGAGATCCATACTCAACCAGGACCCCATGATCGAGTACGGCAACTTTGTCGAATTTACGAATTGCTGAAAGCCTGTGCGTTATCATAAGAACTGTAGAGCCCCGGAACTCTGTATTCACTATTTCTTGGATCTGAAGTTCGGTCGCGAGATCAACGCTGGCAGTATGATTAGCAGGCAACATGAAACCTTTAGGAACAGTTTTACAAGGTTTCCCTAAATGAAGCAACTAAAGGGATAAAAGTACCTGCTGGTCGGTTCATCCAGTAGAACAACTGGGCCTTTGCGCAATATCGCTCTAGCCAAACAAAACAGCTGTGATTGTCCCTGTAACAAATGAAGCTCTTCGACTTCAATATCTAAAGCGCTCTCAGGGGCGATACCGCTGGTTTGAACAATATGCTGCACGGCTGACCAGAGATGGACCTTCTGTAAGGCTACCTTTATGTCAGCATCTGACGCCTGATGCCGCAGGTCCAAGTTTAGGCGAATGGAACCTGAGAATAGAAACGGATCCTGTGTGATGCAAATAATTTTCTGTCGGGCCGCCTCATTTGAGATGGTTGAAAGATCGATATCATCCAGAACAATTCGTCCGGCAGTCCCATCGACCATACCGAGTATTGAAGTGATAAGAGAGCTTTTGCCACTGTAACATGGACCATCTGTAAGCAATGTTGCAATTTCAATAATTGGTAAGGAGTTGGAGATAGAGTGGAATTTTGTGTACCTCCCGGTTCTACCACATATCGCAATATGTTGGCCAGGCAGGATAGACATGCTGATACCGCGAAGTACAGTGAACCTTTTGTTTTTATTAGCCTTTCTTACTTGCCGGCTAATGCAGATTCAGTCAATTTTAAGGTGGGATTTTCTATGCTTACTCTGAGTACGCAGCGGTCCAATTATGAAAGGTCAATGAACCTTGAGCCGGCCAATTGGTGGGAGGGTCTCTATCGAGGTTTGACTCCTGCGGAGTATCCTCTGAGAAGCTCTTGACTCGGGATACTGCGCCAAGAGATGTTTCGAGTGCTGTCCAGAAAACAATCAAGTCTGAAAGAGACTGGCTGAGACTCAACATATTTACCAAAGCAATCCCAGTGAAGCCCGCACTAATGTTTGACCCACGAAGGCAAACGGCAAGCGAAGTAAGTAATGTCGCCAAGGCTGCCACCATAAGCCCCAGGACAACCGCTAGCCAACGCTGAATGCATAGGAGAAGGTAGAACGGCTTTTGGCAGCTGTGCAGAAGACAATAGGTTGTCTCAGTGTATTTTGTTGTCCAATTATAGGCGCGAATACTAGCAATGCCTCGAACAGTGTCAATAATATGTGAGAATAATGGTGCCTTTGACTCCAATCTAAAAGAGTTTAGCATACTTTGTTTGAGCCGCACAAAGAGGTTTATTTACTCACTCCAGTAATCTGAGTTGACGTGATGTCCGGAGGTAGAATCTTTGCAGAAAGGACAAAGTAGCACATATAAATGGTACAATTGCCGCGAAGTAAGGCGTAGCCACTATTGTTAGTACAATTGCTGATAGACAGCCCGCAATTTCTATCCTTTATTAACGCAAATCCAAATTTGATTCAGGGGAAATACATACGAAAACTTGTGTTTACTAGCGCTCCAGGTAAGGTCATGTCCACCAGCTGCATGTCTTGGCTGAACCTATAGAGTCACCTATTAGTGGATAAGTCTGGTGAAGGACGAGAATTTCAAAGTACCGATTGACCAGTCCTCCAGTCTCAGTTTTAGAAATGAAGCTTAAGGGGGCGCTATTTTGATTGTCAGATACAGAAAAAGTTTTCATATATGGAGACGGGGGTACAGCTACCGAAATGCAGCCTGCAGTACCGCAAAGTGGAGACTGTTTGCAGATTTTGGTACAATAAAGACATAGAGGTAGCTGCAAGTGTGGTAATAAGTATCTCTAATGCATGAATAAGATAGACCTGCACTTACAAGATCGAAACAATAAGGCTCGCAGCGCGAAGAACAGCGAAAAGTACGTAGAGCCCGAGCCAGTAGCCGGTTTGAGAACTATGCGCACTATCGGCCCATAATTTAAGCCAGGCATCTATTAAGCGGTTAGCTATGGGATTTTGCAGAAAGGATGAAATCACAAAGGAAGCCTTACATTGGATCGTCCCGAATGCTCCCTCTGACGCCACACATATTCCAAAAATGAATAAGCTTAACCATCCCAGAGAGGAGAAGTAGTATTTATAAATCGCCAAGTCTCCGATCTGTCTGTCTTGCTGAGAAAACTTTTCTGTCACTCTGGTAGGTATTTGCTCGACAAAATGTGCGGCACTCTCCTCATCCGCTTGAGATGCCTGTTGTGAGTTGTTATTCAACGACGTCGCCACGATTTCGGACATGCTGTCGGGAGGTCCTTGTTTCACAATACGACCGTGACTATCCAGGACGACAATCTGGTCCGCCATATTCAGTCGATCCACTATAATGGTCAGCTTAGTACAACGCGGAAAGTTTTAGACGCTACTGACTGTAATGTGTAGCTAAAAGTGATATAGTTCCCATTGTGCGAAGCAGCCCTTCAGGACCAAAAACACGCGTCATGATAATCTCTTTAGTCAGCGCATCTAAGCCGCTGAGGACATCGTCAAAAAGAGCGATTGATTTCCTTGAATATAGCGCTCGCGCAATGGCCTGGTCAAGTTAAAACAGGCACGATCTCCACCAAGCCATAAGACGTACTATTCGTTGCTTTTGTCCTCCGCTAAGAGAAATGCCCTGGCTGCCAACTTCGGTTTTGTGTCCATCCGGGAGCTGCTGAATATCCGTGTCCAAGGCGCAAGCGTAGACAACAGTCTCATACCACTGCGGAGTGAATACGGATGCTCCAACTATACACTCTTGGATGGTTCCGGTAGGTATCCAAGGGGATTGATCGCAGAATGCAATTTCTTTGGATATAGTCCATACGGTTCCGCTAGAGATTGAGGTTTCTCCAAGAATACCTTTGAGCAGAGTGGATTTTCCACACCCCACAGGGCCCAGAATGATAGTGAGTGGAATTCCTTGACTAGCGCGAAAGCACAGGTCATGAACGACTGGGGCGGACTCTTTCCAGCTGAAAGTTGCTCGTTCAATAACGATACGATCAACGTGAAGATCAATAGACTCCATGCCGGGTGTGACGTCTGAGGTTTCTGCTTTCTTGATGGCGTCTGAGAAATTTTGCAGCAATGAATCGGAAGAGGTTAGCCGGTCGTCTCTCCAGGATTCGCTGTTCAAAATGGCCTGGATCCTCTCAAAACAGCCTAAAGCTGAATAGATTTGAGGAATGGCGTACAACAAGAGCCCGAGTGGTGACATGAGAACCGTAACAATAGATAGGGAAGAAATGGCCTGCGACAAAGTGAAAGAGTCGCTACCCTGAACTTTAGCAACAATCGCAAATGCTGCAAATGTAACTAGTGCGCCAAAGTTATTTGGGAGGTTTGCTTGGCATCTGTTAGTAAGACGATTTTAAGTTGAACAAATCGCGCATACATTATGGATCATGCAGCGTGTAATCTTACCTAGACAGATGTTAAAGCTTGCCAAGTGTCGGTATTTCTTAGATAGCTCCAATTCTTGAACTCGCATTTCCTGTACGATTTGTTGGAGATTTTCACTCAGTCCCAGCATCTTAATAGGCTTCAAGTTGCCCATAATGTGCGTCGTAAAGTTGACTCTGGCCTGGACAGCTTCAAGCCATATCTTTTGTCGAGCCCCGACGTATGTCCCAGCCTTAAATGTCAGCACCGTGCAAACTTACCCTCTATTAGCTTCATTTATGTCTTTCTAATGGTAATCTCTCACATGGAAAGGCTTCTTGCGTTACTTACGGAGTGCTAGAATGACAGGAGCAACGCAAACAGCGCCCAGCTGTCTCTCAAGAAGCCATATCGCGACGCCCACTTGAATGACGCTCGGGAAAAATTCAGCAATAACGAGATACCAGGCCTCAGAGATTCTTTCCACGTCAGTCCCGATCAGGGTCATGACAGGAAAATCACCGGCAGATAGTGATAGTATTGGAGACTTGGCCAGTTTTTGGTAGATGACTCCGATTAAGCCGCCTCTAACCATGGTCATGAGACGGAACGACAAGTGCTCGTAGAAGCCAGTGGCAATCTATGGGTAGCTTCTTGTTAGTGCAATTTAGCTGCGGACAATGCATTAAGAGCTTACAGCAGTTCCGGAGTAGACAAGGGCTACAGCGCCAATTAGGCCATAACCCTCATTGCGTGTCTCCTGGTTGACGGGAGCCAGAATATTGTTAACTACTTTTTGGACCAGTAAAGGCTGTATGAGACTGAATGCGACAACGGCAAGCCTAGGGAAAGCGATTTTAAGGACCTCTATATGCCAAGTCCGGAAGGTAGCCACGGCGAGACTGTGTCTTGATGCATGGTTGCCTAGTATGACCAGGTCAGTTGTGCTCCTGTTAACATGAAGTTCATCTTACATTTGGACCATGCAACAGAGAGGTCTTTTGTCAGCTGTTTTGGATCTAGCTTTTCGTGGATGGAGAATAGATCGGCCAGCTTCAGAACGCGCATGGACCCGTCCTTGAGAAGTGAAACCAACCACCAGAACAGGCCGCGGCTAATAATACCACTGGTCGCCTCACAAGAGAGATGGGCGTAAGCTTCAAGGAGAATGGAATGTTTGTTGACAGTCTCTAGCATTAATACGAGGAGCTTAGCAGACATAGAAGCGGTCGCGGCGGATGCTAAAGTGTCCCTGTCACCGATAAGCCATGCTGTACGCACCCGTGCAGCATCAAAAAGTAATGAGATCAGCAGATAAGAAACAATTAAGAAAGATGGCCTGGGGCTATTTCGGTGCTCAAGAGAAGAGACAATGGCTAAACCCATGGCGGAACACAGGCCGAGCGTAGACGAGGCCACTGAGACACGACTGGGGCTGGACGATGTGGTAGCCCAAAGGACTATCAATGCTAGCTGCATGCCCGCATAGACCAAAATGGCTGCCTAAGGTTCGGAATTAATGATGAGCACCACGTCTTTCTTGTGTCGTGTTGGCTGTCCGGTCTCTGTATGGGGGCGGGTGCGAGAGGGGGTACGAACCAGTTTGGCGAGGTACAGCAGCGATGGCTTCACCACGAGCGATGTCTTGCTGAATAGATAGACAGCTTGTAGCGGCGCAACAAGCAAAAACATAGCCGAGGGCAGAATTGACAGGATTGTCTCTTCGAAGGTGACTTGGTGGGACAACAGCCAGCGTCAGCGTCCCACCTTCAAGCTTCAGGTTGGGCGGGGGCATATACCTGTAAAGTCGAAACCGTCACGACAGCTCGTAGACGAGACTGCAGGCCCAAACAACATGTCATTGCAGAGCAGGTTGTGATTGTTGTTCATGATGAGTGGCGAATGGTGTTTCACTTTGCGATTCGGGGGGGGGGGTTGCAAAGCACGAATAAGAGATGTGTGTGAGCCACTATTTATTCGGCGCTGGGAGGGGCGGGCGACAGAGGCGAGGGCAAGCGATGGCGGGCCAAGGCGGGTGGAGAGTCTGGGGGGCAATCTGGATCGCAGCTAATTAACATCAACCCAGCCAACCGCATTATTAGCGCTTACACAGCCGGCCCATCCCGCCCGCGGCCGTCTGCCTGGGTCGTAACAAGGACCGGCGCACTGGGTACATAAGCAGCTAACGTAACAAATAAGAACGCGGAGCGACTCTTTCTCTTCCCTCCCCACACACGAGCCATCCAGGCAACATCTTCTCAGCTGCTTCATGTCCCCTACCTCTCGGATCTCCTTGGGCGTAATATTTTCTTTTCTCCCTACTACTGTACACTTGTGGCTTGCCATGGAACGTCATCGCTCTCCCTCGCCCTCGCCATCGCACACGGAGGAGTCCCCCCTTCTCGGCGAAAGCGCGCCAGCAGACCTAAGACCTGCGCCCACCGGCGATGGCGGCCCGTTCCGCTCTGGTATATACCAGACCAATAACCCGCAGTTTGTTATCCTATTGCTGGGTTTCAGCATATTCTTCATAGCAGGGTCCTCCTCGCTCGGGTCGGTCCCGCAATCCCAGCTGATGGAGCATGTGCTGTGCCGTCGATATTACGGTGTCCCTAAAGAGCAACTTGAGCTTCAAGGCCTTGACGAGGGACTCTGCAAGGTCCCCGGAGTCCAGTTTGAGCTAGTCTGGTTGCGTGGCCTTGTTGGTACCATTCAACAAATCGTCGGTGAGTCGAGTCGGGCCAGTTTGACACGGACGCAAACTCCACCGCCGCCCGGTTCCCCTCAAAGTTTGAGCCCTAGGGTCTAATCCACTTTTCTTCCAGGCTTGATTGTATCTTTACCATTTGGCATTCTTGCTGACCGGTACGTTCAGAGACGCTCTTTCTTTTTCTACGATTAAGCCAAGCCGAGCCTAACATAGTGTATAGAATTGGTCGGCGGCCTATCTTTGCCCTCTCTTCCATAGGTAGCATTCTGAGCCTGGCTTGGACGGTTACTGTTATTTATTACTGGAAGCATATTTCTATATGGTTCCTCATGCTTTCACCCTTGTTCGAGATTCTCGGCGGTGGAGAAACGGTTCTACTAGCTATGCTATTCTCGATTGCCGCAGACTCCACGACTGCTTCAACAAGGTGCGTCTGCCGTCAGTGTCCGTTTATCAGCATGATCTGACCTTTTTATAGAGCCAATGCATTCCTGCGCCTTGCCGTCGCCAGTTATGTTGGCCAATCTCTGGGTTCCTTAGTGTCCTCAAGGCTCATGCAATTTGGACTTCTATGGACGCCTCTTCTGCTTGGGTTTTTCTTTATTCCACTTGGTACAAGTGTCATTCTATTTATCCCGGAGACTCTCCAAGCGAAAGAACATCGTGGACGTGCTGGACGTCAAGACGGCCTCACCACTACCCAAATAAAGGGGTCGTTTCGCACCACAATCAATGCCTATTCCCTGGTTTGTGTATCTCATTTCAAAGATACGTTTTCGATCATCACGTCCCCATGTATTGCTCTGGTCCTTTTTACGTTCACGCTGGTTGGTCCTGTGAGTGCTGGCACCGGAAAGTTACTTGCGCAATACGTCAGTAAGCGATATGGCTGGTCGTTAGCTGAAGCTGGCTACCTGCTATCTATCCGTGGGTTGGGCAATGTGGCCGTGTTCTTGATCATTCTTCCTGGTCTTACTAAGGCTTTGCTATCTCCAAAAATGCCGTTTCACTTATCGCTACTCACAAAGGACCTGGTTCTTGCTCGACTCTCGGCGGCTCTACTCGCGGTAGGTACTTTACTTATGGCGGGTGGCACAATCTATATGATAATTTTGGGAGACGTACTAGTCACACTTGGTAATGGATGGATGGCGTTATGTCGCTCCCTCATCTCGTCATTAGTTGATGCGACACATATTTCGCGGCTTTACACTCTTACTAGCATACTGGAAACTGTAGGATCTTTAGCTGCAGAGCCTCTTGTTGCCTGGTTGTTTTCTAGCGGAATGAAAATTGGGGGTACTTGGGAAGGGTTGCCTTACCTTGCGATAAGTGCATGGTGTGCCTTGGGAACAGTGATGCTCTGTTATGTTAGGCTGCCACCTGCATCTCGGGATATATAGTGTCTTGGTTATGTAGTCGATAATGTTCAGGATAGCCCTACCAAGTAGGCCTCGAGCTCCATGGACTTGTTCATTTGTGACCCACCTCAGTGTCACAGCAAAACACACATGAAGTCCTTCCGATATCAATATTACTACGGCTACTAGGATAAGTAGTAAATACAAGACCAAATTCGCGCAAGCCCCATATGTAGTCACAGCCGGCAGTCCCGGCGTCTGCCTGTTAAATGCCATGTTCAGTGGCCATGGTGGTGCGAGAGATGCATGTTAGCGTTGTGGAGCTTTAGTCGGGCCCCTTCCATGACATTGATTTCGTTCTTCGCGGTCTCTGAGCCAGGATGCTGCCCTTCCCTCACAGCGAATGACCTGGAGAGTCCCCATTCTAGCAGTTGGTCAAAATTTCTACACGTATGTCGTGTTTTGAAGTCGGGCCCAAATACTCCAGCAGTCTCGTGCCATTTATCTGTCACGGGGCTGATATCGGCGTTACACATAACGACTTGCCGAATGTAATCCAGACAGTGCTCTGTGTGTAGTGAAATTGTCAGCATTCCTAGAGCGAATGTAAAAAGTTAAGACGGAAAAGACGTAAAAAGGCTTACCCCAGTGCAAGTTGTACACACGGTCATCTTGGTTAAACTTATAGTAACTGGGATAAAAGTTCTTTCTCAAGACATTCTGTCAATATATAATCAGCGTCGGCTCTATATCTATCCAGAAGAGGCGAGAGTAGCGTCTTGCGCACCAAACAATGCATCTGATGAATCACGTCTAGCCCAGTGATCCAGTATCCACGGTAGAGAGTGGTGTGATCTCTAACCGAATTCGCTTCTTCTCCTTCAAGAAGAACAGTTGATGCTGCGACGTATCAGACAGAGACTAAACCTGGACATCACAGTAACTGATGAGCACGCACCAGCTTCCACGCGGTCCCAGAGGCGATCCATCTCTGGGGTTGGGTCACCAACCCACACATCTTCGCCAGGTTGGTATTCCCTAATAACGCTCCCAGTCTCATTGTATAGTAGCGCGCCGTTGAAAACCTTTTCTTCTAAAGTAACGATTGGCTGAACAGCCTCTGCATTTCGCAAAGATATAAGCACATGCTCACTGTCACCTTCTGCTTCAACTTACTCATGTCGGTATCAAAGGTCGCGACAAGGCATGACGGGGTCATCCCTAAGATTAGAGGTTTAAGAGCCAAAATGAGAGAGGTAAAAGCGAAGAAACATGTTGCAATCTTCCAGCGGGAAGTTGTGCGTTGACGACAGTGTGCGATTTGGCTGCGACCCCTTGACTTGAGCCTGGGGTGCGCGTCATCCAGGAGGCCAAGGCTCGAATCCTCCGACGACGTGGAACCAATTTCGTCCATTGAAAGGTTCCTTACCGAGTTATGGTTTTCAAGAAATGTTTTCCTGAAAACAGGTTAAATGATTTGATGCGGTGTTTTCTCGACGTGAAAGGGTTGATCGATGCACGTTGCTTGGAGTAAAACAACGCTGGGGAGCAAAAGACCAGAGCCACGTGACCGGGAGAAAAACCCAGGAGCTTCAACCTATCCAAAATAAACCCTGAAACGCGTAGTGTTGGCCGGCGGTGCCATGGCGATGCCAAGGGAATTGTGTGAAGCTACGAAACAGCGTTGGCTCCAAAAGTTCCTCACCAACTGCGTTGGCATGCAAAAGGCTCGTTAAGAAAGGCGCCGACAAGGCAAAATACGGGATTTGAGGCTCAAACACCCCGGCGCACACTCCGACATTGTCCCTCAGCAGGCAAGGCCCCAACATGCAAGGCCCCCAGCAGGCAAGGGCCCCCAGCATGCAAGGCCCCCAGCAGGCGAGGCCCCCAGCAGGCGAGGCCTCCTGATCGATTAGCATACCCTCAATTGCTTCAACAACCCAGGAAAATGGCTCAGTCAGTTGACCAGATGGCTTTCAACATAGTTGCTGATGGCCTCAGCGTTGGACGTCACCCGAGCCCTAGAATTATGGTAGCTTTTGATGAAGCAGTGAGCCCACTGAGCGCGCTTATAAGCAAGTAGGTCCCGTGAATAAAGGTCCATAATATGTCATGACGGAATCAGACTCTGCCGCTGTCCACTTGTCGATATACGAAATATCCCTTCCGGCACCAAAGAGCTTGATTAAGACCGCTGTAGGGACCAATCCGCCAAGCTTCTCGTAGCGTAAGAGTGCCCTTGCGTTGTATATGTCCCTCCTCATGTAGAGCGTGCTTGGGTGCATTTCTTTGACAATACCACCTACATCAGCGAGCAACAGTTGCAACAACGGTCAATAGCAACAACATCAGTCTCACGGACCATACCGACACCGGTAGTTTTGGCCACGATTGTAAATTATCTATGCTTGTAACACTTTCTGTAAATGACCCTATGTAGGTAGCTCTGACATATGAACCGCTCGATCCCAGTGCCGTTTTCGACAGTGGTTCCGTAAATTATCCTGTCTACTGAATAACTTTCCACAGTAAATGCAGGGTATTGACGGATTATGGGCTGTTTCATGTCGATCTCTATCCTTCGCCGTAGCAAAGCCTATCTTCTTGCCCTCTTGGTAATGGGCTTGGCTCGACATCTGGCATCCTGAAACTCTGCAAAAGAATTTCCGGAAATGCAGACGATAATGCTTATCGACATCGCACTGTCGTATAAAGAGCACTTTTGAAGAGCATAACGGATATGGGCATCTCAGAGCAGCGGAAGATGCACATCTATCCCGCGGGATGTTCTTCAGCGAGCTCCCAGATCTTTCATGTTCGCCGAGAGCTGCTCTTTTATCCGCTGTCGATGTATCGCGCGCAATAACTTGGCGTGTGTTTATAGTACCATAAGCATCATGGTATAAAACAGGCGAGTCTTCTGTTCGTGAGTCATTGAACATAATAAATCCGTCCATAGCATTTGATGTAAAAGATCCAAGCGCGTTGAGATGCAACCCAATCCTTTCGCTAAGTTGCTGGCTTGCAACGAGTGGTGACGAAATCGGTAGCGGCGCGCCTTGTCCAATCGGCAAATGCAAAGTGTCTTTAGAGCCAATATGTGTGTAGATCAACTGTTGAGTCCCTGCAAGTGTAGCGAGACACTCACGGGAGACACTTCCTTCGTTCTGCTGGCTCTCAAGACGTAAGTTCAGGGTCATTGTGTTTGCACCGTCTTCAAGTCCCTCTCGACCTTCAGTACCTCTTTGGTACGCGGGGAAAGATCCTGAATCTATGTAGGGTGTCACATGCGCTGCAGGGTCGATCGAGACAGAAGTATGCCCGAAATCGACGATATCTAGCAGCGATGTTGAATTCATATCCCCCATGCAGCCAGGGGCAGGGTTTGTTTGTAATTCAACTTTAGTGTTGTCTAATCTCATGGCGCGTGCGGCTTGTTCCGTCGGATATATTTGATCTATCAAAGGTGTGAAGCAATGCCTTGCCTCCCCCGTCGAGTTGTGTGCAGTTGAAAGACTTGATGGTCCACTGTCGACGATCTGCACTGCCGGCGACACCATTCCATGGTCTAGGTATGAATCGACCGAGTAACCAAGAGATTGTGTAATCGAACTTCGATATGTAGGATGACTGTTGATGGCTGATGTCGTACTCGGCGCAGTTTCTTCCTGCCATTGTGTGCTAGAAGGGGTACACCTGCTGCTAGAAATTGCCAGCACAGGAGTCGCGTGGGATGGGTCTAGATGCGCCGCTCCATGGAAGACATAGCACACTGTTGAATCCCCAAAACAGAGATCTGATGGATCCACAGACAAGGGAGACGATTGGTTCAAAGGCAGCGGGGTTAGGTCTGGATGGCTGGCCATTATTGAGAAGAGGTAATGGATGCATTAGATTCAGGTTTTCAGAGAAGCAGGAAGAGCAATCATCATTTGAAATATATAGTTCACAGAATTCCACTTCTGTGCATAAAAAGTAAAACAAAAACAAAAAAACCAGCGGGGCCAAGACCCACAACAACCAGCGACCAGACACGACGATATTGCAAGTTTCCACTAATGTGGAGGATGTCGACTAGATCCCACTATGGTATCTATTTGGGTAGCGATACGAGCTGATTGACTCTTAGCAGATTTCAATGCACCATGTTTCTGTATTTTGGCACTTGAAGGCTCTCCAAACTTTCGCAATCCCCGCGGCAGGGGTCTGCATACCAAGCCAGAAGTTGGTTGGCGGGACCGCTACGGACAAGCAGCGCAGGTCTCAGCCAATCCTACAGTTTACGGAGAACATCAGCCACTACTACAGCAGCGAAGGACTAAAAATGATACTAAGTTCTTCTATTGACCTCTTCTATTTCTATCTACCCCATTTGTCCTTAACTTCGGAGTACCGCACACTGTTTGGCGTCACAGGAGGGGCAATCACAGCAATGCGCCGGTACGGACCCGAGTGCGTATTTGCGCTGTAAGATGCGCTGTAAGATATATAATTTATTGCACACCTATCTTACAGCGTGTTTTACAGCGCATCGTACCGTGCAATAGCGCATCTTACAGTGTATCTCACTGCATATCTTTTTCCATTTATAACATCTATTACATATAATAAGATCTATTGAATGATATACTACAAGACGCGCTATGAAAGACACTATAAAATGTGATATAAAATGTGGCGGTATGATACTTGTTGATCGTAGGTCAACACCCGGCTGGGTGCCAGCTTAACCCTCCCGTCGACTTAGCCATTGCAGCCTGCTACGTAAGACGGCATGCGGGTCAAAGAATACACCGCACACTTACACAGCAATCCCCCGCCAAATCACTGTAAAGTGTGCGGTGTAATCTTTGACCCACATGGACGGGTACACATTGGTGCGTGCCTGGCATGAAGGATGAGCAAGTGGATGACAGGGCCATGGCATGGGTAGCTTACTAGCCCTCCCGCTTCGTGTCCACCCGCCAGGGTTATCCTGACTGCCGGTCGGCCGACCCTCGCAAGCTGCATCCCATCAGGAAGTTCCGGCCGCCGCGATAGTAAGCCACCTACTTCTCTGATCCTAGTCACAACTCGCTCGGCTTGTTTGTGCAGAGGAGTCGCACTGTATGCGCACCCGACCGAACTCCTTTGGTAAAACAGCAGGTGATCAGGCACTGCCGCAACTTTACCCTCGGATCGAGAGGCGCGATCGTACTCCTCCTCGTGCTGATGCTAGCACCTGTAGTTATCAATAACCCCAGATTTCCAAACTAAGTTCCGATTCCTGAGCAGCTCAACAAAGGCGCGCGAGCCACATCCTGGTACTGCCGGGGTGGCAGTCATTCACAGAGGCAGCTGTCTTAGCCGCATCCCGCAAAAGGACTGGACCTAAGAGGTAGGTAGTAGGGCTCGGCCAAAGCTCGATTTGGTGCGATGCAGATCCATGCACTTTCAGCAAGAGCCGCTGAGGCTCATTACAGGGGGACCCTGCTGTAGACGGCAAGTTGCTCACGGGCCAGCCTTACCGTGAAAGGGCTCGGGTTCGCCTGAGCACCGGAAGCGGTAAGATCATAGCACAAGTGCTGCAGAGCCACTACGCAGTTCTCCAGCTGGCAATACGAGGATGGAAGCAACCCTGCGCCCCCCTCGTGGCAAGATGCAATGTGCCAGCACGGGCTACCCCGGATCTGCGGCTTCAGGAGTGTCACATGGAAGGAGCGGTACGGCCGTTAGCGGGCGTGGAAGTGGTGACGGGCCAATGAGGCGAGCTGTACGTCCATGTCTGTTGGCGTCCTCAAGATCTACGTTTGTGCTCACACGCTACTGATAGAAGGACAAAGTACTCCCAACGGAATCGGACTTAACTTTCCAGCAAACGACCGACGAGCCTGCCTGCCATTCATGACCTTCTTTGCCTTTTCTGAGCCGCTTTTTCTCGTATCTGCCGCGCGACTCAGTGTCTTCAAGAATCAACCGTTGCTGCACGAGGATTTGCGCCGAGCCCATCTTTTCCACTCTGAGTCTGCTAAATCACTATATGATCCACAGAATGATCGATGAAATGAGAAAGACTCAAAGAACGAGTCACGTAATGACTTATTGTTCTTATTGTTCTTATTGTTCTTAATGAGCAATTATGTTGCTGTCGGCCTGATCGGGATGTTGCTGTTGCCTGCAAGGCTGTGGTGTTGTTGCCTGGCTGAAGTGAGCGAGCGCCTTGACTGTGACAGGATCGACTCAAAGCTGTCCATCCGTCCATTCCGAATTTCTCGTCCGCCAGTTGCGTATGGAACTCTAAGGTTGCCACACAACTTAGCCCACCGCCCCTATTGATAGCAAAGCAAAGATAGTTGTTGTATTACTAATTATATCTTACTTCCGGTTCCAACTTCCGCTTTGGGTGGTCGTGTTTGTGTGGAAGTGGATGAAGATGCCCGCTCCTCTTTTGAGCCCACTTCTGAATCTTATCAAAGTCTCGACAAGTATGCACAGCCTCAAATATTTCCATAGCGCGGTCATACTTGTCAATCCAATCAACCCTTAATGGTGTAATATCTATATTACACATAAGGGATTGTCGTATGTAGTCGATGCAATGATCTGTTCGCACACATTTATTACGGAAAGTAACTTCTGTGGTGATGAAGTACGTGACTTACTAAGGTGCGTCTGGAAAACTGGCTCGGGATCATTCAGAGGATAAACATCTGGTCGCAGAGCTTTCCGAAGCATATTCTAAGTAGGCTGTAAGCAAGAGGGCCATGCTACTGACAGAGGGGTATTCTCACAAGACAGTGAAGCTGATGAATCCCGTCAATTCCTATCAGATAATGCCCGCTCTCCTTCTTCAGCGTCTTATCTCTAATGGAGTCCGCCTCCGCACCAATAAGATCAACGCCATCGACTGTAACACATTAGCTGAGATACTGAGTGTAAGGAGCAGAAGGGGTGAACGACCCTCTGTCAACGCGTTCCAAGCGTCATCAAGCTTCTTGCTTGGCTCCCCGACATAACGATGATCCGAGTTGGTGGCAATCAGTGTACCATTCTCATCAAAATCCAAGTTGCCTGTGAATTTTATCTTCTTTATTTGTAGGGCAGATCTAAGAGGTTCTGAATTGCAGACAGACGATGAGTAAAAAGCGCGACAGTCAAATTGGACGCTGCACTTACCCAGGTCCGTGTCATAGCCTTGGGCAAAAGAGTCCCGTTGCGCGTAGCGGGTGGATAACACGGAAACTAATACAAGCGACAGAATCCACAAGGCAGAAACTGCGACAAATTTCCCAGAGAGTGCACACCAGCTGCGTTGTGGTCCCCAAATTCGTGGGAAGCCCGCGTCATCGTAGGCCGCTAGAGTCTCGGCCGAATCGGTGGACTGTTTCTCTTGGTGCAGGGGAACATCTTCCTCATCTTCTACACCCTTGGATCCGTCTTGCAGTTTCTTATACATTTTGGAGGAGCTAAGCATACGTGGCATGGGCCTTGAAAAGTGGAATGGGGTCAATGAAAGTATAGAGATAATCTTTGGCAACGGGCTGTGCTTTTTAGTGACAGAGTCCTGAGGTCTGTCTTAGCTAATGGCGTTATTATGTACCCGCCTGTCCGGGTGTATCTACGGCGGGAGACCTTGACCACAGCAGCCATGGTCAACTTCGCCCTGTGTGCGATGACGTGCTTTCGGATCACAGCACGCTTGGATGCAGACACGGCTCGTATCGGGGGTACTTTGCAATCAGGCACGGCTGACATGCAGGCGCGGCTCACATGCAGGCGTGGCTAAAACCGTATACGGCTTACTTACTCGGTAGAGGCCCCCAGGATGCAAGGCACCCAGGATGCAAGGCCCCCAGGATGCAAGGCTCCCAGCAGGCAAGGCCAGCTAAAATCGCAGTCGCCCTCATCATGAGGACAGCGTGACAAGTGTCCACGCCCTCCAACCTCCTCCATAACATCACTTGCCATTTTCGTTCACTGCCCGGCTTACATGCTGCATTGGCTCTAGAAACCTAGCAACACACCAGACAAGCTCTTGGCCGAAGCTAGCCTGCATGAAAAACCGCAGAATTCGGGTCAGTGATGAGCCGTTGTGGAGTGATGATGACGATATGGAGTTTACAAGAAACGGAATGGGACGCATCCTAAACAAGCAAACTCCGGAGCCGGAGTCGCACCTGTTGGAATGAATCTCCAATGATGCGTCGCGGCAGGCATCGTGTTGCCGTACTCTTAAAACATCTCTGCCTATAAATTGGAAGCTCGGTCGCCCAGATATAAATCTTTGTATCAGAGAAAGTGCTCAGACACTATCATTCAAGGACTACTCAACAACCCAAGAAAACGTACGGCGTCAAAAATCCTTTTTAACACATTTGTCACTTAAAGACGTCATTATGTTGGCCAAGCAAATCTATCTCACCATCCTCTCCCTGTCTGCTCTGGCGGCTGCTGCGCCTATCGCCCGTCAGTACTCATACGGAGCATCATTATTCTTTGTAGGCTAACCATATAAACAGAGACAGATGGCCAAGAATCTACTCTAGACAACAATCGATACGGCAACTATGCCTCAGAGAAGAAGGGCCAAGAATCCACTCTAGACAACAATCGATACGGCAACTATGCCTCGGAGAAAAGGGATAGCCAAGAATCCACTCTAGACAACAATCGATACGGCAACTATGCCTCGGAGAAGAGGGATGGCCAAGAATCCACTCTAGACAACAATCGATACGGCAACTATGCCTCGGAGAAGAGGGATGGCCAGGAATCCACTCTAGACAACAATCGATACGGCAACTATGCCTCAGAGAAGAGGGATGGCCAGGAATCCACTCTAGACAACAATCGATACGGCAACTATGCCTCGCCCGAGAAAAGGGATGGCCAAGAATCCACTCTGGACAACAATCGATACGGCACTTATGCCTCGCCCGAGAAGAGGGATGGCCAAGAATCCACTCTGGACAACAATCGATACGGCACTTATGCCTCGCCCGAGAAGAGGGATGGCCAGGAATCCACTCTGGACAACAATCGATACGGCACTTATGCTGCCATCTAGGACCAAGAGGAGAAAAGCTTGGCTCATATAGCTTAGCTTTGGACATTATACGAAGCCACAGACGTTAGTTTTTTACGACATGCACTTTTGGTTGGTATAGACCTCAAAGCTAATTTGTTCTTAAGTTTTGCTAGGTTGTGTTCCTGCCGTATCATTCCCCTTAGATATAGTCATCATACACCCCCTTTTCCTTTTCCTTGGTTCCTAGTCATATTAAACATGGACATGGGCCTTTTCGAGCACTATTGCTTCTCATGATATTGAGTGGGATAACAATTTCAATGTACTTAGCTCATGGTATTCCTCGCATTCAACATGCATGTTTATATACTTGGCAGTCCATTACGTTTACCAGCAACATAGCATAAAGTAGAAATACACTTCGTAGAAGGCTAATATAATGATCTACCTTGCAAATGCTATAGTAATAGAACAGTGTATAATTTCGGTTTTCACCATGTGTCAGTTTTCATATGCTTGCTGAAATCCTCTAGCGGGTATGTTAGGACTAAATAGAGTAGAGAAACGAGTAGACTTTAAGAGAATAGAGAGTAAACCTTCCGTAACCTTTGTATAGCAAGCCAATCAGCCTCGGTCATGTTCGTGTTTCTTCATTTCGTGAATTTTCTACCTCGGCTGCCGAAGTCGGTCCTCCTGCCTTTTTGCCACGACATCTTGGGCGTCAAACTTTGACACACCTGCTATCCTTGGTATACCAGTTCCCTAGATGAACGTCGTGTCTTTTGACAAATGGGGGCCCATGCCATCAAGAATGCTGCGCTCGGCGCTGCCCGTATATAGTACCTTGTGTCATGTAATTGTTAGGCTGGCAAAGCTTCATGTCGGAAAATATGCAGTGTCGTCCCCCATAAGATGGCTTGGATTAAGGCGGATGTGGCCTACTGAACCTGCGCTCATAACGTGATGCCCAATATTCAGGTTAAAAGGAATCCCCACTAGAAATAGAACTGGGGAGAACTGAATCAGAGAGATGGACAAAAATTAAGATAACTCATGATCAAGTCATGTAAGTCGCATCTAGTTTATATATCTCGCGCTCTAATTGGTGGACTAGTTGAGTAGGCGTGACCAGTGTATCCCATCGAGTTCCTTGATCGTATAGGTCACTATCTAAGACCACACTTGTCGTAAAGGTCGGGCAGTCTGCTGGCTTCTTGATCTGAAACACGCCTTTTGACCCGTCTGGCCGCGTAACCACTAGGCTACCCGTCCAGATCCGTCAATCTGAACGAGCGTATCTCCAGCCACCAGGTATTCAGGGGTCTCCGGCTTCCTAAAAGACCGGAACCTCTTGAAGTCCTTGAAGATACCTAGGTTTGCTCCTGAGTTGAGGGGTGTGGATGCCTACCATAGATACTCATCGGCCTGCAAGTAGCTTACTAGGGCTACTGAGGAAGCTGCTCCTGCCAGTGCTTGACCCACAAGTCGTCCCTTACTTGTGAGTCGTCGCACCGTCAATCTGTTCCTTTTGCTAGTCGCTGCCTTGCCTGCTCACGTAACTTCTCAATCCTTTCTTCTAATTGGTTCCAGCATGGATCTCTCCCAGTCGTAGTCTTTTGTACCAGGTCCACTATAGCCCCAGTAAGACCTAGTATTAGGAAGTATTTCATGCTCAATATTGCGCTGGCCGTGAAACTGACTCGGTTTTGTATTTTCTCTATCCATAGCGCCTGGAAGTTTTCCGCAAAGATCAGTATCCAGAGAATAGTGCTTGAGCATATGATAATGGCAATAAGGGGCGTTACCAATACCACGCCCAGATTATCATGTAAAACCTAACATTAAAGCCTGATTTCTATCGAATCAATGGCTAATTAAATTATCGAATTGACCAGAATTAATATCGAGCGTGCATACTAACCTCACTGGGATCCAAGCCGCGTCTCTTTTGAAGTGCAATCTCGGCGTGTTGAGTGTCTTTCGTATCGCTAAACCTCTACATGTAAACGATAGTGTTGAACAGAGGTGTGCTGCCAAGGCCTAAGGCATGGTGCATGTGCCAGCGATGTGTGCTAGTACTCGACTGTCTTGGTGAAGTCCTCCTGCATCTGCGCCAACAGGTCCAGCAAACAAACGGAAGTCGTCGTGGTATCAATCGTAACTTTGCCGATGAGCATGGTGATCATAGGTGCGATAATATCTTTAACTCCCGTAACGGCGGCGTCCCGCCCCGAAGCAAGGTATCCAAAGCAAACAGAGCCCTCGCTGAGTCCGAGGTAGCAATTGAGCACCGTTGCCCACACAGCGGACATGAGGTTAGCCAAGGTGGTATCGTGCCCACGACAGGCCAGAAGCTCGAGCCTGGCTGATGAGGATTCCCTCTTGCATGGACGAGCATGGGTGAATACCTTACTCTCCATAGGGTCGTGGCCGGGTAGCTGCAGCTGGGAAGTACATTTCCCGACGAGCCGGTTCAGGGAAGCGTAGTCCATCAGATGCAACAAGGGGTAATCGCACAACGCCGGCAACCGGACCGCATCAGGAGCTTGAATTCGGAAATCCAGCGTTTTATCCAATTTTGGTGATCCATCTGCGAAGACCACTCGAACCTGCAACTGAGTTATCCCAAGAGTCATTACACACCGAGAGTAGGGAGACCCCCGCGGGAGCGAGCCGCCAGCTCGGCAAGCCGGTATGAAGCGCACAAGTGCCCAATGGTGCACTCTGACTGGGAGAGCATCGCGGACTCGGATGATTGATTATAGAGTACAAGAGATGTCCCTCCTCTCGCACAAATTGCCCAACTCCGAAAAATAAGAGAAGAAAATTAGCCGATGCGATGGTTTTCATGGCAGACATCTCCAAACAGGAATCCAATTGTTCCCAGCATATTTTCTCTCATCAGTTCGACATTTCCAGGTGCTCGCAGCATTGCACTGCGGGTCACGTGGCGACGTGTAAGCCGTGCCAGCCCGACTGACCTGTAAGCTTCACCCTCCATCACGCATCTCATTTCGTAGCGAGCGAGCGAGCATCGTTGAGACCCGGAACGCAGACACGATGCGGTCGACATCAATCGCGGCGGCGGCGCTCGCACTGACTCCATGGGCTCTGTGCGCCGAGCAGCAGCGCCTCCTCAACCCGCTGCATCGGCCCTCCGAGGCGTCTCACTCGGCCGCGGCCCCCGCGTATCGTGATGAGCTCATCGGCCTGCACAAGTCCCTCGTCTCCATTGAGTCAATCAGCGGCAACGAAAACGAGGTCGGCAGCTTCCTGGTCGACTACCTCACCGAGAGAGGCTACACAGCGGACCTCCAGTTCGTGGCGCCGACCGATGGCACTCCCAAAGGCAGCGAGCGCTTCAACGTGCTGGCTTGGCATGGTGGGCGACAACCCAACCCCAAGGTTGTCGTGTCGAGCCACATTGACGTGGTGCCGCCGCACATTGCCTATGGCATCGAGCACGGCGAGATTACCAAAGACACCGTCATCAAGGGCCGCGGCTCGGCCGACGCCAAGGCCTCGGTCGCCGCCATGATCGTGGCCTTGGAGCAGCTGTTTGCCGCCAAGACCGCCAACAGCGAGGACGTGATGCTGCTGTTTGTCGTCGGCGAGGAGGTTGCGGGCGACGGCATGCGCACCTTCAGCAACTCTCTCGCCGACATGGACCCGCCGCCGCGCTTCGACGCCGTCATCTTTGGCGAGCCGACGGAGAACAAGCTCGCGTGCGGCCACAAAGGCGGTCTCTTCTGCGATGTGACAGCGCGCGGCGTGCCGGGGCACAGCGGCTACCCGTGGCTCGGCAAGTCGGCCAACGAGCTCATGGTGCGTGCCATGGCCCGCATCATCGACACAGATCTCGGCAGCTCGGATCTCTTTGGCAACACGACCTTCAACATTGGCCGCTTTGATGGCGGAGTCGCCGGCAACGTGATTCCCGAGCACGCCTTTGTCAAAATGGCTGCGCGCGTCGCCATTGGTCCGGAAGCCGATGGCCACAAGATTGTTCATGGTAAGATTCAGGCGATTCTCGACGAGGTTGACCATGAGGCCTTTACCTTTGAGTGCACTCATGGTTACGGCTCTGTGAAGACCAATTGCGACGTGCCTGGTAAGACCTTTCTCTCCACTCTACCTCAATGTTGTACCCGAGACGCACATGCAAAACTCGGGTTGCTAACAGGACCCAGACTTTGAGACCATCGTGGTCAACTACGGAACCGACATTCCCAACCTCAAGGGAGATCACACGAGGTATCTCTACGGTCCGGGCAATATCCTAGTCGCACATGGCGCACGGGAGAACGTAACTGTTGGCGACCTGGAGACTGCCGTAGAAGGCTACCAGAAATTGATCTTGCACGCTCTGAAGCAATGACATATTGGATGCGTGCCTGGATTTCGAGCATAGCTGGTTGAAGATATTTCGAATAATCTACCCTATTGAATAGCACCTGTCGCTTTCATATGCAATATCTCATGGCCCCGTATTTCGGAGCACCTTCATGACGCACCACCCACCACCTTGGCCCATCTCTCTGGCATCAGCTTCGAAAAGTCAAAGTTGCCGTCTGCGCCCTTCTCCACGGCCCCCTTTTCCGTCACGACGGCGTCGATGAGCTCCGCCGGGGTGACATCAAAGGCTGGGTTCCAGACGCCGACGCGTTGATCCGCCGTCGCGACTCTGACCTTGCTGCTCTCGTCAACGCTGCCGTCGGGCTTAATGACGGCGCCAGTGAGTTGCGTCAGCTCTTGCGCCTTGCGCTCTTCAATATTGATGCCGTCGCCCGTCTCCGTCTCAAGGTCAATGCTCGTCGTCGGCGCGGCGACAATGAACTTGACGCCGTGGTGCCGGGCCAGCACTGCGAGCTGGTATGTGCCAATCTTGTTGGCTGTATCGCCGTTGCGTACGACACGGTCGGCGCCGACGATGACGGCGGCAACATTCATCTCGGCCCCCCGCGTTCGGAAGAGCGAAGCCGCCATGGAATCTGTGATGAGAGTGCTGGGGATGCCCTCGTAGACGAGCTCAAAGGCCGTCAGCCGGCTGCCTTGATTGTACGGCCGTGTCTCGGTGCAGAAGGCGTGGCGCAGCAGGCCGCTGGATTGCAGGGTACGAATGATGCCCAGCGCGGTGCCGTGGCCCGAAGTGGCGAGCGAGCCGGTGTTGCAATGCGTCAGGACAGAGATGGTCTTGTCAGACGAGGCGCCGGCGTTTGCGCGCAACCACTTTGCGCCATGGTCGCCAATGGCCAGGTTGGTCTGCAGATCCTTCTCGAAGATCTTCTCCGCTTCGTCGATCAAGCCCTGGACGACCGAGTCCTTGCTGTCGCCGCTGGCTCGTATCCGCGCCTTTAATTGGTCAATGGCGTTGGTGAGGTCGACGGCAGTTGGGCGGCTGGTCTTGAGATAGTCGAGTGCCTCGTCGATGTGTGCGATGGTCTCCTGGGCCGAGCTGCCCGGGACGGGCCCGTTATGTAGCTCGACGGCGAGACCGAGGGCGGCGACGATGGCAATGGCCGGGGCGCCGCGAACGCGCATCGTGGCGATGCTGTCAAAGGCCTCTGCTCGGGTGGCGACAGCGTCGTAGTGAAACTCGTGGGGGAGACGGAGCTGGTCGAGGACCTCGAGCTTGCCCCGCGAGTACTTGACGGCCTGGAGGGTGGACATTGTCGGAGTGGAAGCGCAAGATGAGCGCACTGTTGACAAAGGTAGACGTTATCAGACTGTTCTTGTCGCCACCTCAATATCGTCGTCCGACGTCGGGTGGGTGTAGGTAGTGAGTGAGTTGCGACGCCCCTCCAAATCTTTCTGCCACACCCCGCCAAAGTGTCCCACCTGGGGCAGGGCGTCACGCCCCTCCTCAGCGCACTCACCGCCTTAGGCCGCTGCCTACAGGTACCGGGCGCGGAGAATAGCGGCTCCGTCCGCGATCAGGGGTCCAGCCAGAGCTGCCAGCTGTTGCAACCCGGCAGCTCGCAACACCACCTCACTTCCTCTACCTTGCATATCCGCGCCAACCCACCAAGCAACACCGACAGCGCAGCCATGCCAATGGCAGAGGCTCGGTGTTTGCCATGGAACAGCAGTCTTCGACATCCAAGGTGACCGGTGAGTGAAGCTGCACCCGCGACGAGCACCCAAGCTCCTAACAGCTTGTCCACTAACACTCGTCGTAGTCGAGTACTTTGATCCTCACAATGTCTACAAACTGCTCTCGCCAGGGCTAATCCCCCGCTTGCCGCTGCGAAACCTGCATTGGCAGTCCCATGCTGGGCCGTTGCGCTCCGTTGATACCCTACATGTCGAGCTGGTCCAGGGCGGAGGGGACACCTCGGCTGCACCGTCTGCGCCAACCCTTCGCCAATCCGAGAGCACCTCGAGCACATCGCGCGACGATGGATTCCAGACACAGCAGGTTGGCGGCCACGTTGGCTCGACCGATGCCGTCGACACGCAAGCACTGCCCTCAAAGGCCACGTCGGGTAGCCAGCGGCGCCACCAGATCCCGGGACTGCGTCGCACGCCGTACCTCAAGGTCCTGCTCGTACGATGCGACGACAACGATTCATACAAGACCACCGTCCGCTCCGAGGTGCGTGAGTGGATAAAGACTCACACACCGCCGTCGGCAAGCTCCAAAAAGGCCAGCAATCAGGAAAAGCACGACGCCTTTGAGTGGTTGATTGTGCACGTCGTCATTCCCAACACGGTGGCGGCGACTCAGCCCAGGAGTGGGAGCAGCAAGACCGATGGCAGCACCCTGGACAAGGGCTCATCCCGATGGCGGACCGGTTCGACCCCGTTGCTGGAGAAGTTTCGCTCCGACTTCAACTCGTCAACCAAGGGCGCCCAGGACCGTGTGGCGCAGATTCGCATTGGCATCAATGATGTGCCCTATGACGCCCTCCCCCGTGTCGTACCCGCGGTACCATCGGGCTACTCGGAGACGGATCAAGACGCCGAAAACGCGTGGAACGACATGATGGGAAAGTTCAAGAGTCTGATTTTGAGCTCATTCGACCAGAGGGTCACCCAGTACGAGGAGGACATCAAGGAGAAAGACGCCCAGCGGACCTTGCCGGGTTGGAACTTCTGCACCTTTTTCATCCTCAAAGAAGGCCTCGCAAGGGGCTTTGAGAGCGTGGGCTTGGTAGAAGACGCCTTGGTCGGGTACGACGAACTCAACGTGGGGTTGGACTCGGTGATCCACGAGCAGGCTGCGACCGGGTCACCGGAGAGTCATGGCGGGGCAATGCTCAGCTACACGGAGGAGCTCAGAAAGATTTCCGCAAAGGCGCTGGCGGATGCGTCCGGAGAAGATGGCGACGGCGACGGCCAGGCGGAAGACCTGCAGTCCATGGAACCTGCCAAAGATCAGGCCGACGACATCATCATCAGCTCGACAAAGAAGGCGTACCGCGACATGATCTTGGCCAACAAGGTGTCTGTGTTTGACTTTCGCTGCTACATCTTTGCCCGGCAAATCTCCCTCCTTTTGAGATTGGGCAACGCTTGGTCCACACGCGAGGAGCTGATGGTGAAGCTGAGGGATCAACAAGACTCCGTCTTGCACGGAGTTGCTCCGCTGGTCCCACCTTCTAGCCACGGCGCCGAGCCCGAGAACTTGAGCATGCTGGCCGAGATATGCAGACGAACACTAGAGTTTATCCCTGCCATATCGCAGGTCATGCGCCAGGACATTGTGTCTGCTGTACAGACTGGCCTGGGCGCGGATAAAGCGAAACCGGGAACATCGAGCATGGACCCCGTGCTGTCGGAGACTGTCGACAATCTGGTGTCTTCCTTTGCCTTCTCCGTTGCGCAGCAGATCTTGGCGCAGACATCAACCAAAGCACTTCCTATTCCACCCACTGTTATCACGCCTGGCGAGGGCCAAGAGCCAAAGTCGTCCATACCGGAGCCAAAGACCATGATGCACCCTGCGCGGAGCTCTTCCCTTCATACACAGCCGGCTTCCCGACCCCCTCCAAGCCCGGCGTTCTTTCCAGGGCCTGGCCGACGAGCAAGCGCTTCTGACATGGAAACGCAAAACTCCAAGTTCCTAAAAACGGGTTTGGAGGAACTGTCTGCACGTCGAGCCGAGCTTTATCTGCTGTCAAGAAGCATCCTCGACGGCTTGGGGAGGAAGCGCGGCTGGTCCAATGGCTGGGACGAGGCTCCGATGGTCGGCGAACGCAGCGTGGATGACATGGATGAAGTTAGCCTTGACGATGCTCCCGCCTCTGCCGGAGAGACGGCTGCGTCTCGGGGCGCCTCTCCGTCCGCGGCTGGCATTGAGAACCAGATTCTACGCACCGCGACAGACAACACCGACGATTTTTATCGTCTGTACGAGATTCTGACCGACAAGGCCTTGCAGCACTACACAGTAGCAAATCAAGTCCACGCCGTCAAGACTTGCCTGGCGGACCTGGCTATACTGAAATTTCACACGAAACAGTACCGGGTCGCGGCAGTCTACTTCGATCAGGCAACGCCCTTCTTCGGAGAAAATGGCTGGAGTTCGCTGGAACTGTCTATGCTAGTCATGTACTCGCAGTGCCTGAGTGAGTTGCAAGCCAAGCAAGACTATGTTCGCGTGGCTCTCAAGCTACTTGTAAAGGCCTGTGCAGCAGAGAGGGAGCGGCTGCACGACAAATCCGCACTGCTTTTGGGAAGACGAAGGACGGTGGCCCCGGACATGTCGCCGCTGCAGGGAGTCGTCGGGAAGCTTTTCAGCCTTGCAAAGACACTCGCAACTGAAGTCAAGGTCCCGCTGGCGAACTTTTTCACCGATATCCAGCTGGTCGGGCCTCCTCATTATCACGAGAGGCGTGATACATGCTCTCTGTCCATTACGCTGCACACCCTGCTACCCGAGGAGATCACGCTCGATGCTGTCAAGATCAAGCTAACATGCATCGATAGCGAACCTGGTAGAGAGCTTGTGTTTGAGACAAAGGGGCAAGTTCTGCTGGCTCCGGGTAAGAACAGGATCACAGTGGATTGCAATGTAAGTGACCCGGCGAGCCGGGAGGCAAGCACTGCTGAAAAAGGGCAGTCCATTGTTCCCGGAACATACACAATTGGCCATCTAGGACTATTATCAAGCAACATATTGCTGCACTACGAGCGGGATGTGAACTACCAAACCCCGAAAACGATGGACATATTCAAAGATCCGGACGTCACCCTGTTCCAGCGCACCGGTGCGCTTGACGTCCGCCTGAGCGCGACCAAGCATATCAGCCTAGACAAAAACAACTCTCTGGACCTGGAGCTCTACACTGGTTGGAATACTCTAAAGACTTGTGAGGTCCGCGTGAGGCCTGCGACTGGCGGACTCCGACTGCTGACGACTGAGGCGAAGTTTGTGAACTCGTCCACAGAGTTTGCAAAGCCTCCCGAGTCGGGGGCATTCTTCTTTGGTTCGATGGCCGAAGAGACGACCGTGACATTGCGTTTCCCGTACTCTGTCGAGCAGGATCTCTCGGATGTACTGGCAAGGCTCGAGGTCACGTACGTGACAGCATCAGACGAAACGTTTCATCTCGCCAAATCGTTGACGGTGCCTGTCTCGCTAGCCCTCGGGGTCAACGTTCAAGACGTCTTCAAGCATCAGGCCTTGTTCTCGCGGTTCAACGTGTCTACGGCAAGCTCGAGCCCGCTACGCCTGTACAAGAGCGAGCTGCTCGAATCCGACCTTTTTGAGTCCGCCTTTGGCGTCCCTCCTACAAACCCGATCACGGTCTTCCCGAAGCAGCCTGCATGTTTGCTGTACAAGGTGAAGAGGAAGGCAGGGTCCATAACTGCAAAGGGAGCGGGAAGGACAATGTACCTGAAGTTGCACTACAGTGTCTTGCAGACCGAGGTCGAGGAGCTGATCACGATGTCTGCCAAGGAAAGCCTGGGTCAGACGCCACTGCGCCAGTACACGATGCTCGCTGAGAGGCAAGTCTTGAGCGAGGTGAGAAGCCGGCTGCAGGTGCAAGACCTCGAGCGAGCGGTGTTGTTGGGAGAAATCTCAACGGCATTCTTGGAAATTGTGCCATGGGAGCGACTCTTCCAAGGGCTGGGAACATTGCCGGAGTCCGACGAAGATGCTTCAACCCGGCTGTCCGAGCATCTCAAGCATTGGCGAAAGAGGCATCCTTCAATAGCCATGCCAACTTCCACAGCGGCTGAACCATGCTCTATCCTCATTCCAGTTGAGATTCCGCCACTTTCGGTGGTGCACACCGTGGACGTGCGTTTGCGAGCTCCTATTACAAGCCCGCTCGATGACTCGAGCAGCATCACGCCAGTTGTGTGCGTGAATCAGACGCTGCCGGCGACACTGCACCTCCGGTGGACACGGGCTTGGGACACAGACACGACGCAGCGGGATGACCAAGAGTTTAGCTACGAAGTCACAGCGCCGGCGGACACATGGCTCCTTGGTGGCCGTCGAAAGGGTCGCTTTGTCATCCCTGGTTCCTCACTGTCGCCATCGTCGCCGTCTTCGTCTTCATCCGCCTCGACCTTTACGTCATCGACACCCGAAACCGAAGCCGAGATCCCGCTCATTCTTATCCCACAGCGCGAGGGCTGGCTGCCGTACCCGACAGTCGACATCCGCGAGATTGTGAGGCCGGGCGGCGAGGAAGCGACGCAGGCATGTGAGGTGGATTGGCGGAACCTGGGGGAGACGGTGCGCGTGGTGAGCGAGCGGAAGTCCGTGACGGTGAGCTTAGATGCGAGCGGGCCAGGGGGCGGGCCGCTGGTCTTTGAGAGCGAGGGGCTGGGGAGGCGGGAGGGAAGGATAGTTGCGTGAGGGGGCGGCATAGATATCACCAATGACTGACGAGTGTCGATTGAAGCTTTGATGAATACGGTGAGGCCTGCACTGGGACATCATGACGGCCTATGGCTACGGACTTCCGGCCCCGCAGGTTTGTCACTAATTAAGCGCAATCCATCAGATATGCTTTCCGGAGGTACGCAGCGCGGATTGCCATTTGGGCCTCTTATTCCCGAGTCTTGCGACTGCTGTGCCGAGTAGCCCGCCCCATTCTTCTTGTTCGCTCATTGAATCCGCACCGTCGTCAAACAAACAAACAAATGGGCACACATGCTCACAAACCTTGTTCCTTCGGTCGGCGCTTGGCTGGCAATCAAGGTCACGCTGCCGCGTGACTCGAAAACAACCCCCTTTTGATCCCTTTATTGCTTCTCATATGTTTTTTCTCCTCTCCGTGTGCGCGAAGTCGGGCCCCGTTGGTACCCAACCTGCCCCGTCCTTTCTTATCTTATACCCACTGCCCGGGGGTTAGGCGAGCATGCAATGCCCGCTAGGGGTGGGTTGGCATGATGGCTGCTCCGTGTGACAGCTCATACGTACGTTGCAACAGGAGCACATGGGGGGTATTCGTGAAGATGTAACAGAACGGAGCTGCACTGCTAGCAGCTTGCTGCCGAGATGCACCACTCTTTGACGCCGCGGGCGCGCGTCGCGGGCGCGCGATGTAGTGCATGGCTGGTCCTGCCGATCTGCCGGCTGTTTGTTTTGGGGGGCGGTATGCGTGGTAGCATTTGGCAGATGAAGGCCGGGTAGGTTTGTTTCTGCGGGTGGACACTCGCGATGGAGACGTCAACGGAGAGAAATGGATGGCGAAATAAGGCGGTGGAGCAAGGTTTGGGAAGCCGTGCAGCACGACAAGCTCCGGTCTGTGTATCTCGGCGGTGAAGAGCTTCAGCACCCCAATCACGAAACAGGGAAATAAAATCAAAACTCTAAAAGCAAACGAGACAGCTGAGTACTCTCGGTGCATGTGTCGTCTTCGGAGCCGGTTCATGAGATGCATCAGCTCACGTGTTGAACCTCGCGGTCCTTGCCACTGCCGCGCAAAACAACGAACCCCTTCCTCTTTTCCCACCCACCCATCCATCATGCCTGGCCCCTCTCCAGCGGACCCTGCAGACGCCACACCCGCCGCGTGCCTGGGACCACAATCCTGGGACCACATCCCTGGGACCAGTGCCTGCGTTGGGCACGGTGCAGTGACGAGATGCTGGCAACGCCCGATCCGTCTGGGTCCTCGAATCCTTCCCTGCCGGACCGTTGCCGAAGAAGGGTTGCTTGTGTTGTTTTTTTCTTTGCGTGGGGCGTCGGCGAGAAATGGCCCGCTTCGCTCGCGCGCGACACGGCAATTACCCAGGGCCAAAGCATCCGCTCGCACGGGCTGGTTCGTGTTGGAAAAGCGCGGTGCTCGAGGGCCAAGTGCACTGCCGTGTGATCACGTCACACGTGTCGACCGGCTCGTCCACGGACTGGAACCGCCACTGCCACATTCTCCATGTACGCGTATCGCAGAGAGCGAATACGGGCACGTAAGGGGCTCGGCTGGCCAGATGGAGAAGACGGCATGAGAGGCCCATCACACCATTCCCGGGCAGCTCCACTGCTTGGCCATCTGTCCACGCGCGCCAACGAGGCCCTGGTTTCTGCCACTTCCCTGCACGCGTCTGTCCCTGTCGTGGCGGCTCTCACCAGTGGTGCATACTCGTACACGTATCCGTAGCCATCGGACACCTGTGTGGGCTCGTGTCGCACGTACTGTATATGCCCAGGGTTTTGAAGGGTTCGGGAAATACGGGGTAGATGACTGTTGGATCTGTGTCACGAGATTGACATTGAGTTCGTGCTGACGGCCAAGAGCAGAGCCAAGGATCGCGCATCGACAACTTCCCCCAGGCCACGGTCAACATGTCGTCACGGGTCAGACCATGTCAAAAAATAATGATATTCATCGTTTCGCTTGGCAGCTCTATGGCGCGTCCCTATCAAAGCACCAAATGCTCCTGTCACGTCATCGACTGTCGTCTACAGTCGCCAATGCAAAACGTTCCCAGTAATCCGCTGCAGTAAACGCCGAGAAATATGCGCACCAGACACTGAAATGCCGGTGGGTCGACAGGCACAAGCGAGCCAAGACAGACCTGGCGCCTCGATGGAATGAATCGAAACCCTGTGCTGCGCTTGCATCGCCACGGATCCGCTGGGCTTGTAGGTGAGGGAAGGCGGTGGAAATCAGGCCGCCAACACGGGTAATGAGAAGAAGTAGTAGTGTACATTGAGTGCCATGCAATGAAATGTGTGGCCCGTCATTGGTTGACGGGCTCGTTGTGCGGGATGGCTTCATCATTCGCGTCAAACGTTTGGGTATCATGCCATCTTGCAGCCAGCACCATGCGGAGGATGCAATGCCAAGGGCCGTCGAGTGTATTGTGGCATCGCAAGAGTTGTTAAGCCGTCGCTGCCATGCAGTCAGAAAGCGCGGCGTTGTCGTTCAAAAGGGTATCATTAATCGTTCTGTGTATGCAGACGCCTGCCACGGCGTATACACGTGCCCGCTGCCTGCTTCACTTCTTGCCTCGGCTGCCGGACGCGGTAATCTTGGAGGTGCTCATGAGGTCGCCAATGTACTTTTGCAGGAACTTGTTGTTGTTGTCGAGCTTGTCGTGCTCCTCGCGCACGGCCTCGATGCGGTTGAATATTATGATGAGGGACTCTTGCAATGCTTTCGCATGTCTGCCATGGAATTAGCTTCCACAACCAATGTATGGACGTCGAGGATCGTCGAGGATCATTACCTGCGCAGTTCCTCCCTCGCCTCCTTGCCCATCTTGTCAATGTCCTCGCTTGTCCGCCTTGGGCTCATGGCTCGGACATCATCCGGGCCAAAATGGGACTCTACTGGCCCGACTGCAGAGCTGTCGCGCGGCACCACTAAAGGCCCGCTGCTCCTCCGGCTGGGCAATCGTGGTCGCGTAGGAATAGGCTGGTGGATGGTAGGTTCGTTGTTATCGGAAGAAGTGGTGGAGGTGGACGAGTCGGAGCGCTCCATGACGGCGATGTCTGTGTTGGATCCCACCGACTGAGTGTCTGGATGGTCGGACATGACAGCTTACGTCGCGGGGATTGTACTTTGAAGAGGAGAAGAAGTGGTAAAGAAGCAAGATTGTCGCAAAGCGTAGAAGGCGGGCGGCCTTTATCGTCGTCGGCGTTGGAGGGAGGAAAGACTGGGTAATCGATAATTACGGCTTGGCGATGGGCTGTTGTGCTCCGGGGGGCAGAGGCAAGTGACGGCGCGGTAGAGGGGAAGTTGCTTTATGACAACCAGGCCGATGTGCCGACACGAACCAAATATTATGTAGCTTGGCTCAGCGGCGAGACCGGCTCCGTGAATGTGCCAAGACGGGAATGGAAAAGATAGGCGCGACTCAGGGGCTGGTGAACTGTGAACAGGCGTGATGGACAGGAGAGGCTTTGCTCAAAGCTCGGGGTGTCGTTGCGAAGAGCGTCGTGTCGGCGAGAGGGTAATCAAGTTGGAGGTGAGTCGCGGATGTTGTGTCCAGCGACGACAGATTGCGCACGCGCTTGACAGCGTTGCAAGTAAAAGGAAGAAGCAACTCGCCGCGCGCTGCAGCAGACGATGGATGGTCCTTTCAAAGAAAAGAGGAGAGGGAAGGAAGCTTGTGGCCGTGGAGTGGGAGATATTTTTTCTCTCTCCGCAAGTCGTCTGAGGTGTGGCTCTCGTGGGACGCAACGTGGGTTATGGCGGGAGACACTGTACGGATGACAGGGAAAGGGGGGGGGGGAGAGT